>JADMNL010000040.1:23580000-23795000 GCA_016271365.2 Neoceratodus forsteri
AGGAGCAGCAGGTAAGACCTTGAGGAAAGATTAGTGAGTCCTAACATGTACTCTCTAGAGGACTGGGGAAGAGGGATATGATGAACACCACAGCCACCAAAGAGCACAACCTCAAACTGGAAGAGGGAAATTGGAAAAAAAAAAGCATCAGAAAGTACTACTGGAGCAGGGGTAGCAGATAGGTGAATCAGTCTACTTGGCAATGTGATCAATGCCGCAGTGTTTCCCTTCATTATTTTTAGTACAGTGGCCACCACTCAATATATATATATATATATTTTTTTTTCTACCACTCTATATTTTTACCAACACCCTATATTTTATCCATTGCTGATCATTTTGTATAAAATCCTCTAAATGGTAATTTATTGCCATCTTTTATTGCACTACTACACCAGTTTTGATACCAGCGCATTATATTTTACCTAAAATACTTTATGCAGATGTACAGAGCATATACGAGGCCCAGAAAATAATGCACCTTTAACCCGACATCTACCACCACCAACCCATATTTTTAGACAGTAGGGAACCCTGCCCGGACTATCATATGGTTCAAATTCCATCAGGACAGTTTCAAGGGGTAATTAGGTGCAAAAGGAGGCAAAGGGTAGAGAGAGCTTTGACAGGGCACAGTTATGTAGGACCAACAGTACAGACTTGATGGATTCAGTCATTTCCTGTCTATAACCATCTCTATAGCTATGTATCTCTGCTCATTACAACACAACTGAAATTATTAAAATGTCACTTGTAGACAAGCAGGCTACAAAAGAAGACCAAGTCAAAGAGGATCCTGTTTTCATGTGAATGCCCTTAATAACAAAAAAAATAATATAATAGGATGGTAAACAGAGCAAATCTCTGGATTATAAATTGGAATCTATCTAAATGTTATATTTTTCAAACTTTTGCTGTGATGTCAGAAGCTCATTAAGATGTGATGTCAGCCAAGAGCTTTCCATCTAAAAGCATGTTCTCAAGGGAGTGACCCAGTCACTACTGTCTACCAGAATGTAAAGGCTAGGGATGAGAGTGAGCGTGAGCAATTTCACTAGTTGATCTTAGTGTGGAACTACCTGCAAAGAACTGGATAATGTCTTCCTCACACGAGCTGTATGGGAGACCACGGAGGTGTACAGTTCCATCAGTCATCCGCAACGCTTTCTTCAACAGGGCCTCAGCCTCGCCATTTTGTAATTCTGTACACTGTGAAGTGAAACACAGCACTGAGCATGAAGCAAAAGACCATTTGTACCGCACAGTAAAATATTGATATCCAACATGCTAACCATCCCCAACTACAGGTTTATTACTTTATTTATTACACTTGTCTCTGTGTAGCACATGCAGGGTGAAGAATTTCTACCTTTTCTTCATGGTGTCCAAAAGGATACCAGGTCAACACACTTAGCAGCCCACCATAATATCTGGAAGCCCATAAATGAGAAACACCAGAAACACAAGGATGATGCACAATGATCAAACATCTAAAGTATTTCAAATGTTAAGTGAAAGAACTGAAATGCTATCCTTAATGCAGATAGGCTGTGCCTCATAACAATGGGCCCCATTATCAAATGATTTTGCTATAGACACTAAGAGGAGAAATCTTCTGAAAATAGGGTGTTTGCCCTAATAGTCCTCTTGCCAAAAAAATAAATAGGACTGGAGTAAAGTAATTAATTTTGTGTCATGTGGTGCCTTTCTTACACACTGTATCCCAAAGTGCCTTACAAGTCATGAACAACTAAGTCAGTAAGCAATAAACACCACATGGCATATAATCACACACTATGGTGCATTCTCAGACATCAGGTGCAGCAGAGTGCCTTTAAGTGCACCTTGTACCTGAAGTGTATGTCTTACTGCATTTTAAAGTGGCTTTAAAATGAAAGGAGTCTCTTCGGTTAGTATGAAATATTTTTGTTGTTGTTGTAGTAGGAAGTAAGTTCCAACCTGAGTACTTATGGTGAGACAGTAACAGCCTGGAATGATCATTAGTCTATCACATTCTTCCTTCTGACTGAGGCAAACGTAGACACAACATACTGAAGGAAACAGAGTCCCAGTGCGCTACCATTGCATAAAGAATGCAGGGCTCCAGGTCCCCATAAGCCAAGTAGCACAGGTGGTATTCAAGCCCAGGTCCCCAGGTACATGGGCTCTGCTCTCTAACCACTAGGCTACACTGCATCAAGGACCCAGTCAGCAAAAGACACACAATTTGCTGAGGAAGACAGACGTAAATTCCTGGAGTCTCCAGTAGTATTTTGGTAGCTCTGGGCTACCAGAGCATCTAAGATATTCAGATAACGTCCTGCGATCAACTGCTTTTTGCAAAATGGGCAGATAATTTTCCAGTCTCTGACTGGCTGAGACCCCTGGCAAGGGGTACATTTATATGCCAACAGAGACCGAGAAATAACTAGCCCCAGTGCCAGCCTGCTTTTGCACACTAAATATCAATGTTCCAATTTGATTTTACAAATCCTTACGTTGCCATTTTCTTCCTCACTTAGTGAGATTTTAATCTTTACCCCCACTCATTTCTCCACTTTTAAAGTAATACAAAACATGCCACGCTACTTGCACAAAATCGCTTAGGAGTAACCTGCTCCTTCGCCACTGTACACAGCCGCCACTACTAGTCCCACCCAATACAGTCCTGTCAACTGCGCCCAGGTCAGATATACGCCCTCAGATTCTCAACAAACCATGGTGGTAACAGAGCAGGGCATGAGTTCTACAAGTAAAATGGAGCCTAGGGTAATACAGCTGAGGGCTTCCTTCCAGAAACCAGAAAATTAACCTGGTGGGGGAAAGCTGAAGACAAGTGCTGCCACTGGAGAAGAAGAAAAGAAAACACATGTCGAACACTGCAGTGCCCTCTACTGCAGGTATACCAGTTGAGGGACTACTTGACCCAATAAAATAACTTCAAATGGGTTTGTATTCATTTTTTTTATTTAAATCCTATATAAAATGTTACATGTAGCACATTTTCTAAGTGCAATAACACCCTCCAGAGTGGGCAGTATAGCCTATACCGACCTTCCAGGAGCTATAGCCCAATACCATCCACCCTGTCGAGTATTACTACTAGCACAGAGAAAATGCACTGTACCAGTAAATGCATATTTCTGCAAAACAACAGGTTTTAAGTATGGCTTCCTCAGTGCTACTGTTTCTTATTAATGGTTGTTAAATAACCTGTCTTTTGTTTGGTGCCTGAAAGTAAAGGTCATTTCAGAATCACAAGACATAAGCAGGCACTGTACTGTAGGTCTTTTTTCATTACTACTGAGTTCCCCAGGACAAGCCAGATGGTGTGACAGGGCTGAACAAGACCATGTCCCATTTGTTATGCAGAAAGAGTTAAAAACAAGGATCTGTTCTATCCACTCCTTTTCTGTCTCTTGTCTGTCTGATTGCTCAATCAAATTTTCTTATGTAGATCAAGGAACTGATCACTCTGACAGTCTTACGATTTTCCCCTCCCGCTAGCCCCTGCCTTCACTTGCTGTTTCTACCATTTCTTCCCGTGCTCATCTGTGGTTATAAAAATATATGTGGATATTTATGTGAAACTAGGTTCTCTGGTTTGAAAATGTATATAGTTTTGTTGAAACGATTGCAGAAAGCTATTTGGAACTCAGGAGTTAACTTTGAGATGCGAGTTTGATCTCCACAAGCTCCTTTACAGAGTTGTCAACAAGAGATCAGTTCTGGGACACAATGTTATATTTTGTTGCACCTGCAAGGAAACTGACAAAGTCTTGGGACTTTGTGTGAAAATAGGACATGCATCTTAATGAGCTCAGGATGCAAAAGGTTAATTGCCAGAAACATAGAAACATAGAATTTGACGGCAGATAAGGACCGCTTGGCCCACCCAGTCTGCCGTTTTCCTACCTAATAGATAAGCTGCAGATCCTAGTTAACCAGCAGCCTACTTCTTCCTACCTCCACCCCAGACTTGCCTTTATGACTGTCCCATGCCAGGAAAAGACATTTTATATATCGACGAGAGAGAGAGAGAGAGAGAGCGCCATGCAATCTTTTGTTGGAGAATGAGATTGAGATTTGAAATTGGAAAGAAATCCTCAGATGAAAGATTGTTTTCTTTGTTTTTACTGCCTTTGTAAAAAGCTATCCTGAGCAGTTTTTATTTTACTGTTATTGATAATAATACAGGGTTTTATTTAACTCTAAAATTGATTAGCGTTTTGCTCATAAGTGCTAAAACATTGTAAAAATGCATAATACTTGCCTCACTGTGTTTAACAACCATAATACTTCTAGAAAACCTATATAAATACTTTCTGAACAGTTAGTATTGTCCCAGGAAAAAATGCTAATCAATTATTTAAAACCCTGTAATAAAACGCTACTTGCAAATTTTATAACTGCTCCTGGTATTTCTATGCTTCCTGACCAGCGCCTCAATGACAGATAGTTTTAGAAGTGGAATTTATGGCATGCATACTCTAAACCAGGAGTTTTTGTGTCGGTATTAGACCTGGTACCAAGGAAGCACAGAAGAAAGGTATGCATCCTGCAACAGCAAGCCTAGGAGTGATTACCAGGAGAATGGCAGCAAACTAGAAGCAAATAAAAAGTCCAAACTGAGACTGTACAAGCAGCACCAATGATGGAAGAACAGGAGGGACAGAACCTGAAAGCATGTCTGCCTTCTTCAAATGGAGGCTATACAGCAAAGAGTAGGTCTGACAAGAGTGGCCAGCTAAGAATCCAGCAAAGGTGTGTCAAGAATAGGCATGACCACCAAACAGACTGCTGGCAGTAGTACACTTAACAGATATGCTATGGAGTGGCAGAGATGTGACTTTGGGCAGCAATGGAAATGATGCAGATGGTGAAAACCTTAACAGAACTGGTGAACTGACTCACAGAACGATGGATGGAGGCTTGTACAGAGATACCAGGGTCTGAGTAATCCACCAGGACAGCACTCAGAGTCTGCCAAGAAAGGCAAGACCCTGAACAAGTTGCACAAGGTTGAGAGGCAGGTAAAGGCCCCACCTGATGCAGACAGAGGCCAGATGGAGTCCAGTCAAAGTAAGGAAAACCAGTTCAGAGCTGTGATACCTGAGATGGAGAGGGAGCATTTGGAGCCTCTGTGTTTCCTGGTGCTACCTTGTTGATCCAGAATCGGTGATGGAGGATCAGGTGTGAGTGGTGCAGAGACTGCCAATAAACAGGTGCTTGATCACGGTAGAGAAGAAAGGACACCCGAGATGCAGATCATGTGATCTGAGCTGGAGGCATGGCTCCTTTAGTAGAGTGGCTGAAAGGTGAGGAAGAAGCCTGTGAGACGGCTGAAGAGACTGATCTTTTGCTAAACCAGGGATTCCCTGGAGATTCAGAGATTGGGGTATGCTACAAATGAGGATACAAAGTTGCTGGTTATTCCAGTAAGGAAAAGTATTCATGGTGTACTTATTGGTCCTGGGTGGTTAACAGAGCCAGTCTCTATTATATTGTCAAGAAAGGGATACTCTTCAGGTTACGTCCCAACCCCAAGTTAAACAAGATAGAAGAGCAGGTGGTTGTTCCCACCAAATGTCGGATGCATGTGATGCAGTGGGCACACACTGATCACAATAGGAAGCATCTAAGTGAAAGGGAAAACTTGGCCAAACTTCTGTTACATTTTTACTAGCCAGGAGTCTACAAGCAAGTAGCAGCCTACTGTAGATCTTGTGGTGCCTGTCAGTTAATGTTGGCTGTAGCCCTCAAAGAGAAGGGTGTGGTTACCCAACAGATAAAAGCCTTTATTTCTCAGAGACCTGAGAAGCACAAGGCCCACAAAGGAAGACCACCTGGGTAAGAGGTATGGTTCCAGGGCTGGAAGAGACAAAGAGAGAGATAATTGGGTAACGGTTTTGCTGCAATGCTAATGGTTAAACTAATAAATAGCAAAACATTATAACTGCAATTCGAAGGTTGAAACAACAAAAAAAAACATGTGGGCTTAAACTTAACTGTTTGCTGCACTGGTTATTACAGAAAAGGGATACTGCATATGCGCAGAATTGTAAAGGTTCTAAGGTAATGTTAGAAGAGAATTAAAAGTAAGTTTTGAAATCTTTTTTTTTTTAATTTTTTTATTTATTTATTTATTTTTTTAAACAGGGTCCCTTCTTAAAGAGAGGGTGTATGTGACAGGGTTGAATAAGAGCATCTAGTGGCCCCCAGCACTGGGCATACCACCCTGCCAACCCCATACCTTAGTCACCCGATGCCATGGGAGATGATACAGTGATCGGCACAGCCCTCTTCCACTACCCCGGACGGCTGCTGTGTGCAAGAACAGGGGCGTGCTTACTAGACACTCAGTGCATTCCCTGTCCTTGCATCACGGTGGTCAGCTGAGGTGGTAAGAGGAGGGCTGTGCCTGTCGCTGTATCATCTCCCGTGGCACCAGCAACCAAGGTAAGGAGGGGCAGGGTGTTATGCCCGTGCTGGGGGACTGCTAGATACCAGGACATGCCAGCTCTCTGTTGGACGGTGCCGGAGGTGGCAAGTTCCACTGGACACCAGGGACTTCTGCTAGGCTACAGCGGCGAGCAATGGGAGGGTGGAGGAGTTGCCACTGGACACCAGGGACTTTGGTATCCTGATACCAGGGACTTTGGTATCCTGATACCAGTGAGCGATTGGAGGGTAGGGGGTGCCACTGGGCACTAGAGGCTTCAATATCCTGACCCTGGCAAGCAATCAGAGGGTGGGGGTGTCACTGGACACCAGGGAATAGTATTACTGGGACAGTGATTAAAGGATGGGCGGCCACTAGACACCAGGGAATAGTTCATGAATTAGAGGGACGGTGATCGGAGGGCAGGGGTGCCAGCAGATACCAGGAATTCTTCCACGCCACTGTAGCAGGCGATCGGAGGGTGGAGTATTAGACAATATTTACCATCTAAAATATTAAATTTCCCCGCTAATGACAGCTATAGAATTGTGGAGAGCTGTCAGTGGGGGTTCAGGAAGTGACGTCATTTCTGGTCAGCCGGTTGAAACACAATGGCTGCAACAGGGCAGAGCAACGTGGTTAGAAAATAAATGAACAACTACACTATTACATCACCAACACTTGTCTTTTATTGCCAATCTGCTAGTTGAGATCCCTGTGTATGGTAGGTTAGGTCTACTTCTTCATTGTTAAAGGCGGTCACCTGTACTCAAACAATCTGCCCTTGATCACTGCCTCCAATAAATACAGGTTACTCACCCGTAACAGGAGTCCTAGGAATGGTGTTTCATCCACACTGTCTGGCAGGTTCCTTGCCGCTTTAAATCTTGCGGAGGTCTTCAAGCTGGCTTCTCCCACCCACCTGGGTGGTAAAACCTCGGCTCCGCCCCATGCGCTAGATCTAGCCCGCTGGAAGCCAGGTTGTCGTCGAAGCCAGGGAGGTCGGGTGGGTTGTGTGGATGAACAACATATACCATTCCTAGAAATCCTGTTACAGGTGAGTAACCTGTATTTCTAGGGACATGGATATGTTGTTCATCCACACTGTCTGGCAGACTCCTAGCAGTTCTCCGGGAGGAGGAGGCGCACACCCCTACTTGGGAAATAAAGACTGGAAAACTGAGGCCCCAAAACCAGCATCCGGGCGTGACTCAAGGTCGATGTGGTAGTGGGTGATGAAGGTGAAGCTGACTTCAGGTAGCAGCCCTGCAGATATCCTGGATAGGGACGTCCCTGGAAGCAGCCACTGATGCAGCGGTATGGTGGGTAGACTGAGCTCGTATCCGTCCTGGGAGGCTCCATGCCCGCCAACCCATGCAGAGATCTATGCAGGAGGTGACCCACCTGCCTATCTGCTAGGCTGCAGGTCTGCCAGGTGCGGCTTCAGCGAGGGTGACAAACAGCAGGCGAACCTCTCCCCAAACTTCAGCTGTCCGCCCAGATAATAAGCAAGCGCTCTTCTAGGGTCCAAAGTATGGAGCCTATATTCGGCCTCCAGGTGTGATTGGGGTAGAACACTCGACAGAGTCAACACCTGGTTAATGTGAAACTCCACACCACCTTCGGAAGGAATTTCGGGTGGGGGGCGAGGACAACCTTGTCCCTGTGGAAGACCAGATAAGGAGACTCGATGGAAAGTGCCTGGAGTTCTCCCATCCTTCTGGCTGACGTAATAGCCACCAAGAAGGTGGTCTTCATGACAGGTGAGAGATGTCACACCTGTGCATCGATTCAAATGGCCTGCCCATGAGCTTAGCCAATACCAGCAGTAGATCCCACAGAGGTGGAGGTTCTCGCATCGAGGGAATATGTGATCAAGGCCTTTGAAAAAGCACCGACCACCTTCTCCTGCATCACCGACTGCTTCCGGCCTGCGCCCGGTAAGCAGAGATGGCTGCCAGGTGCACCTTAAGGGCTGTCTAACAAAGCCCTTGCTGAGAAAGGGACCACAGGTAGTCAGAATGCTTGCCAAGGAACAGGAGGAAGGGTCCAGGCCTTGCCCTGACACCAAATGGAGAATCTCTTCCATTTGAAGGTGTAGCATTTTCTGGTTGACTTCACGGGATTCCTCAATGACGTTGAGGACCTCGTCGAAAGACCCAAGGCCTGGAACTCTAGCCACTCAGGAACCAGGCCGTCAGATGCAGGGATTGAAGGTCCGGATGGAATACCTTCCTGATTGATTGAGATCAGGTCCGGCAGGCTGGAAGCCGCCCGGGAGCCTGGAGCTGAGACTGAGGAGATCTGGATACCAGAACTGGCGGGCCAGTCTGGGGCTACCAGAATCACCTGCACCTTGTCCCTTCGCCTTGAGAAGCACCTTGTGGATCAAGGAAAATGGGGAAAGGCGAGAAGAGGCCCGGGGTCCACGGCTCAAGAAGGCATCCCTGCAGCGAGGTCTGCTGAGGGGGCGGCATGAAACAGTCTCAGCTTGCATGCCCCTGGAGGCAAACAGGTCCACCTGAGGCGTGCCCCAGTGGGAGAAGAGATCTTGTACTACCTCCAGCAGGAGAGACCACTGTGAGACGCAGCCCCTATCCGCGCTTAGGGCATCGGGCCAGGGTGTTGGAGGCCCCCACGTGAATGGCGAGGAGATCCGCCTCCAGGCTGCCACGAGACCATATGCAGAGAGCTTTCCTGCACAAAGGCATGGAGCGCCCCGCCCTGGCGGTTTAAGTAGTACATGGTCATGGTATTGTCCGCCTGACCTGAACCACTTGACCTCAAGAAACGGAGCAAAGGCAGTGAGGGCTAGATGAACCGCTCAAGCTCCAGCAGGTTGATATGGCATTGGGACTCCCGAGGGACCAGAGACCATGCATTCTGTGCTCCCCAGATGGCGCCCAACCCATCAAGAGAGGCATCGGTCGATAAAGAGACCGTCGGCTTGGGGCGCATTTAACGGATGCCTCCTGCAGATGTGCTGGAACGGGTCCACCACTGGAGAGCGTTTCCACATCCTCTGGGTCACTGTCACTAGCTGATCCAGCGGATCAAGTGCTGTGACCATTGGCTGACCAGTCCCCATTGAAGGGGACGCATGTACCAGTGGGCCCAACGGACCACGCTGGTGCAGGCCGCCATGAGGCCCAGGAGGCGAGGAAGTCCCGGCAGGGCGTGATTGCCCAACCTGAAATGATTGGGCAAAGGAGGAAAGAACTCGCCCTGTCCACCGGGAGCCATGCCCTGGCTCGAAGAGAGTCGAGCTCTGCCCTGATGAAATATATCACCTGCTTTGGCACGAGTTCCGACTTGGCCTCGTGATGAGGAGGCCAATCTGAGAGCAAACCTGGAGGGCCAGATCTCTGGACCGCCCACCTCTGCTCTGGAGGGTTGCAATCAGCCAGTCATCCAGGTAGGGTACACCCGGACCCTTCGACACCGCAGGAATGCTGTCACCACTGCCATGCATTTGGTGAAGACCCTAGGAGCTAGGAGAGGCCAAGGCATGGCCCGAACTGAAAGGGATCCCTCCGCTCTGAAGTGGAGGAATTCTGATGGGACGGACGGATTGGGACATGAAAGAATGCGCATTGAAAGTCCAGAGAACAGAACCACACGCCTGCTCCAAGGATGGGATTATCTGAGCCAGAGTAACCATCCTGAAGGTCCGAGACCTTAGGAACTTGTTCAGGTCGTCAGGTCGAGAATGGGGCGCCCATTTTGGGACCAGGAAATACCTGGACACAAACCCTGGTCTGGAGGAGGATCCGCCACCTTCCTGATC
Organism: Neoceratodus forsteri; assembly: GCA_016271365.2. NCBI lineage: Eukaryota > Metazoa > Chordata > Ceratodontiformes > Ceratodontidae > Neoceratodus > Neoceratodus forsteri. The sequence continues at coordinate 23,590,230 of JADMNL010000040.1, forward strand.
ACCTCTATTTTGAGGAGCAGGGCGATATCGGCTCGGCGGGCCGACAGCGAGGCTGTGGACCCTGTGGCCCCCCAAGGGGCAACGGCTCGGAAGGGTGGGGCCTGCTCAACTCAGGGCAGGCCCTTTCCTACCACCTCCAACACCCAGCGGTCCGTGGTGACAGCAGACCAGGCGGAAAGGAAGTGGGCGGAGTTGTCCCTCAAGGGGCACCCAGGGAGAGTGACGAGGCTGGGGCGACACCCCTCAACCCATCACTGGGCAGGCTTGGAGGAGGGACCGGCCAGGGACCTCCTGGGCTTTACCTCCCGCTTCCTGTTAGAGGAAGCCACGGACTTGGGTTTGGGATGCCAAGCGCAAGCCTGCTGGCCCTGGTGCTGGTGCTGTTGGGCCTGGCGTGCCGCAGTGCAGAAGGATGAAAGGACTTGTGCTGCTGTCGCGGCCTTTGTCCTTCTGGGCGGAGGACCGAGTCCAGAGTGGCATAGACTTTCGATCCACTGGAGGTGACCTTCCACTCCAGGGCTGAAGAGGTCGGTCCCAAGAAGGGACATCCGCCAATTTGTGTTAGGTATCCACCGTGAAGGTTGATATCCTCAGCCATACTCTGCGCATGGCCACCGCGCCACAACCGATCTGGCACAGGAGTCTCCTATGTCCAGAGCTGTTTGAGCTGCTGTCACCACCGCCTTACCTGGTCCCGAACCTGCCGGACCGTGGTCTGCAGGTCGGCCGGGAGATGAGGGATCACCTCATCCAGGGAGCCCATGAGGGTGTGGGAGAAGTGTGCCATCAGCACGGCCGAGCTGGCCTGGCGGAGGCCAAGGAGGATGCAGCGCATATCTGCGTCGAGCGCAGTCCAGCTTTTTGGACTCCTTGTCGGGGGCTTGTCCACGTCCCTAGCATTCCCGAACGCTGGAAAACGCTGTCGGTGACCAACCCCTCAGCAGAGCGGTGTTCAAAACCTCGGCAAAGAGCCGTAGGGACCGCACACTTCCTGGCCATCCTGGCCGAGGCAGGGCAGGAAGCCAAAGCTCCAGGCTGGGCCCACAATGGCCTCAGCCACCGGAAAGGCCTCTGTGGGTGAATCCTCGGTCCAGTATCTCCGGCAGGGATACGGCCCATTTGGATACGGGCTCGAGCTGCATCCCAGTGGACTCCAAGATGAGCCAAAGCAAACCCACGGAGGACAATGGGCTGGCCCAAATACTGGCCCTCAGAGGACTCCAGGTCAACCAGCCTGGTGAATAGGGAGGAGTTGTCGTCAGACTCCGAGGAGTCCGCAAAGAGTTGCCTAGGGCTGAGCCACCCTCCACCTGCTGAGGATGGTCGGGAGTGAGGGTGACCGACAACCTGTGGGGCAGGCCTTGAGCCGACCGAGAGTCCTTGGTCAGCGCCTCGATTTCAGTTGTGGAGGAGGAGGTTCCACCACAAATCGGTGTGTAGCAGGTTTTGGCCGAACAACCGCCCAGGCTTGGGCATCTCTACTGCAGTGAGGGGTGTTTCGCCGCTCGGGTGACAGCCACTTGATGGCCGGGGACAGCGTCGGGCGTTGACTTGCTCCCAGACAAAAGTAACTGCTGCCACATCAGGTCCGCCAGCGCCGACGCAATTTGTGCACGCCTCTCTCTTCGAGGAGGAAGATGAGGATGAGCGCGGCGCCACCGGTAATGAGATCGAGACCGCCGATGTCGGGCGGATCGGCTGACCAAGAAGAGGTCCGAGACCAAGACCGAGATCCTCACTGTTTCGAGGACGGGCCGGGAAGGAGCGGGGACACCCACTCTTCCTCGGCTCGACACCTTAACTGGGACGGCTGCACGGGGCGAGGCAGATCTCGGTCTCCACCGGGGAACCGCGAAGAAGGGTTGTCGGTTTATCAGTTGATAGCCCGTCCGACGGGTCGAGAAAATCTCAACCGCGCCGACGGGTGTCTCGCTGGCTGGCCTGAGAGGGATGCCATGAAGCCAGCGGCTTTAGCGCAACCTCGACTCAAAGTCGAGAGTCGGTTGTCTGGGGAAGGGACCTCTCCCGCCCCCACAAACGCCAACGATGGGACTTACCCTTCAATCCTTCTTTTGGACCAGAGGAATGTCCCAATGGCCCCTCTCCCTTCATGGAAAGGGATTGAAAAGCTCCATGAACGAAGCTGAATATAGAGGTACCCAAAGAGAGCGAGATAAATGTCAGACGAGGAGGAGGAAGATGCGGCCTGGCCGCTTCCTCCTCGAGGGCGATCATCATCTGCTCGAGCTGCTAAGCCGAGCCAGCCGCAGTAACCGCCCAACGGGCCTCCTTCGACTTTACCGCGGTAGCGCTCGGGCGCCTAAGCTGTAACCAGGCAGCGGGTCTTCCAGGACATTGCTCAAAATGAACGGCATAACTCGTAAGCCTGCGGGTCATGTTCTAGGCCGAGGCAGTAGACGACGTGAGCGGGTCCGCCCTGGACATCTTTCTGCCCACCAAGAGCAACCGGGCAAACCGGGAGTCGATTTGTCCATTGCAACCGCGAGGGAGGAACTTGACCAAGTCTTGAAAATTTTAAATAAGTTTCAAGTAATCAAGAATTAGGATCCAGTCTATACGCAGAGCGTTAAGGAGGAACCTGAGCTTCCAAGCGGTAAGAAGATCTGGTGTCATGGGCATGAGCTAAGAGTTTTACCACCGGGTGGGTGGAGGAGCCAGCTTGAAGACCTTCCGGCAAGATTTAAAGCGGCAAGGAACCTACCAGACAGTGTGGATGAACAACATATCCATGTGCCTAGAACCAGAATTCAACAATCTGCTTCCTGACCAATGTCTCCAACAACTGGAATTCAACAATCTGCTCCTTGACCACTGTATCCAGTAACTGGAATTCCAACAATCTGCTCCTTGACCACTGTATCCAGTAACTGGAATTCCAACAACCTGCTCCTTGATCACTGTCTCCAATAACTGGAATTTAACAATCTTCTAAAGATAATAACTTTACTACAATGGGCATCAGACTCCCATTCTTTAATTCCCAGGATTCTCCTTTTCCTCACTTTTGTGTAGGGGGACTACATTTGCCATCCTCCAGTCCATGAGTAGAACTTTAACAGGAACTCACTGAACACATCTATCAGTGGTACTGCCAGTATATGTCCCATGTACCTCAGCACCATGAAGTGAATCCAATCTGGTTCTGGGGATTTTGTGAACCTTCAAGTTCTGTAACCCTTTCAGTACCCTATGTGTGTGTATTCTATCTGTTTCAGTTTTTGTTCTTAAGTTCCCCAAATGTTATCTATCCAGCAATAAGGCTGAAGCCTCCACTATACACACCAAACCAAAATACTAATTTATAACACAGAGAGAAATTAACAGCAAAGTGTTAAGAACCTATACCTCATTGCTGTGGTGACATCATTTGGACGACAGCAAAGTCGAGTGTCTCACTGATGTCACAACACAAAGTGTGTGAACCAGCGAGTTAGCACTTAGATGTTTTTTATTTTATAATAATCCTGTGTCTCTGACTGAAACAGCTGAGACTGCAGCTGAGCTTGTGCTCTAGTAAGCTACAGTATAGTGAAATGCGGCTCTGACTGCAGCAGTCATGGAAAGTTGTTCTAAAAGTTCTGAAAAATTATTCTCAACGATGAAAACTTTTTCAGGTCACAGTAAAATATGCTATTTATTTTATTTTATTTATTTATTTATTTAGACAGCAGTTTGAAAACCTTTGAGCCATAGGCTCATTTACAAAGGTACCTTGTCACAGTAAGACAAATGAAAATACACAGTATAACAGTATAACACAGTATAACAGTAACTTAAGACATAGATACAAACAAGCTGGTACAGGTAGGACTGATGCAAACAATACCAGAGTTATATTGTCCTTAGCAGCTTAGTAGTAAGCTTTGCCATAAGTATTGAGCACAGCTGTGACTAGTGGCAGTTACAGCTTCGGTGTTAACAAGGTGGTTCCGTAGGACGCTTTGAAGCACGATATAGTTGGAGCTCGAGATGGAGGAGGCAGTGTGTTGAACCAGAGGGGCCCAAAGCTGAAGGCTCTTTGCCGTGAGAGGTCCTAGCTCTAAGGATAACAAGAGAGGTTTTCCCAGAGGTCCCGAGTATGAACTAGTGGGACAGAGCGGCGGATGGTGGTGGTCAATCCTGGCGGGATAGCCCAAGGAGGGTCTTTTTTGTAGGTACAGGTCAAATATTTGAGGCGCTCGTCAAGATCAAGTACCAGCACTTTGGCGTACAGTAGACAGGTGTGTATTGGCCTAGGTGCTGATAATTAACCTGAAGGCCTTATTCAGAGTAGTGCAGATTTTATGGAGTGCGGTCTGATCGGCAGCACCATACACCAGCAGTCCATAGTCCACTAGGGACAGGATAGAGGAGGTGATCTGAGGCGAAGAGCCTCGGGAGGAGGAGTGTTTATACCGATGTAAGATGCCCAATCGGATAGTAGTGGCAGTGGCTAGGGCAGCGATGTGTCCATGGAAGGAGAGAGGGTCAAAATGGATCCCTAGGTATTTGTAGAGCAAACTTGTTCGAGTGGGAAAGAGGACCCAGAGTGAATGAGGAGTTTGAAGTTGCAGCACTTGTTTTGAGGATGAGTGAAGAACATGGTTTTTGTTTTTTAAGATTTATCACCAATCTATGTTCTTGAACCAGCCCTCGGCTTCAGCGAAGGACTTCTGCAGCTAGTCCTGGAGGACAATAGGGTTACAACTTGAGGCAAAGATGACTGCATCATCAGCGTACAATAGAATGTTCCCGGCAAGAGCGTGGAAGGGTGTTAAGGTAAAGGAGAATAGTAAGGGCCCAGAATGGAGCCCTGGGGAACCCAGAAACGATGGGACAGATGTCTGAGTAGGTCCCATTAATTTTTACAAGCTGTGAGCGGTCAGACAGATAACTGGTGCACCAGGAGATAGGCCCAGCAGCAAAACCAGAGAGACTAAGGGCATCAAGAAGGAGGGTGGGAGACAGTGTCGAAAGCTTTAGAGAGGTCAATGAAGCCGCACCAGGAGAACCAGTGTCTAAGGAGGAGTGGAGAAAGTTGGAGAACTCTAGGAGGGCTGTGTTGGTACTGTGACCCGCTCTGAAGCCATGCTGCTCAGGACATAGGGCATTGTAGATGGAGAGGTAGTCAGAGATTTGAGAGGCCACCACTTTTTCCAAGGCCTTGGAGAGAGGAGAGAATGGAGATTGGCTGATAGTTTCAGCCACAGTCCTATCACCACCTTTAAAGATAGGGGTGACAGTGCGACTTTCCAGGCAGTTGGAACCTTCCCAGGCAAAGAGAGTGGTTGATGAGGCACATGATAGGGTAAAGACTGTGTCTAAGACCAACCGTAGGATACATCGGATCCAGGGTGTCACTGCTCGTATTATTACCTTGAGGGCAGTGACAAGGTGCGCCTAAGTTCTTGGGCAGAAACACGTATGGAGGAGAAAATAAGGGCGAGAAAGATTTATGGCAGGCGCTGGGGAGGAGGGTCAAAATATCTGTAGGGAGGATAGGGCTAAGGTCAGTGAATGAGGTGTTGAGGTAGTTGGCTATGAGGGCTGGGTCTGAGGAGATCATGCCATTAATGTTGATCTGGGAGGGTGGGGGGGTGTGCACTCCCATTTAACTGTTTAATGTTATCCCAGAAGGTTCTGGGGTTCCCCATGAGGCAGTGAGTGAGGACCGATAGTGCTCAGACTTGGCCTTTCTGATGGCCCAAGTGCATCTGTTTCGGCGGCAGCATATAACTGCCTGTCACTGGGCCAGCCAGTCTCAATGGCACGGTGCCATAGGTTGTCCCTATGTTTGAGTTGCTTTTCCTGTGTCTTCAACCACCCTCTCACTATTCTTCATTATCCTTTCAATGCCATTTACACTTGACTCTTCTCTAATATACCTAAAGAAGCTGTCATCTCCCTTAACACCCCTTGCTATCTTTTATTCGTGTTTATATATGCCCGCCTAATGATTTAATAATAATTTTTCTTATAGATTTCTCGGTTTGTCTCTGATTTTCCCTCAGTAGTTCCCAAAAGACCTCTTTTTTCCTTATTTTTATTAGTTACTGTTATAGCTGAATGAGACTGAAGCAAATGGAATCCAAGTGATTGGCTCAAGGTCGCCCAGTAAGTGACTTTGGTGGATCTGAGCCTGGGATCCCAAGGTTCACAGTTCAACACTAACCTAAAGGCTATCCATTAATGCTTGACATAGGAAGGAATGGTAGTTCTGTTTTAATATCCTACCCTACAAAGAGCTGTGATCTTTAAGTTTATATGTGCTGTGAGATGTGTCACTTGTGGTATGAATATCACCGTCATAGCTTGGGCAAAAGAACCGTGGAACCAAACGGAGTGTTTCCATCTGCCCAAACTATTGAAGATGATGCTATTATACCATAAAACAGACATCTCACACAGCACCAGTGCTCCAGATAAAGTGAGTACTGGCCTATTTTACTCCTGAATGTTTCAGAAATACTCTTACATAATTTTCTGATGAGTACCAATACTCATTCCAGTTGTTTGAAATGCTCCATACATGCTTAAGGAGCATTTTTTTCCAGTTTAAAGCACTTTTATTCATCAAAATTATACTTTACTCAGCTAATGTCAAAACCGTGAGTGTCCTACTCTTGAGTGGCAAGTAAATTAAAAGCTTAACCAATAAGGTCCTGCAAGATCTTGTTGTTAACGACAACGACTGCAAGAATTGGGGCGGACTACCTTAAAGACCTCTTAACATGGTATGCTCCTGATCAACCCCTCCGCCTCCACCAAGAGTAGGTCTTTGGTTGTCCCAGGGCTCGAGTTAAGACATCAGGAGAGCCTTTATGTGGAGGTCCACTGCTTCTGGAACACCTTGCTGTATCAACTGAGGAGTTTGACCTTGGTGGATGGTTTTAAATGGGGCTGAAAATCTATTTATTTAGGTTAGCATTTGATTTAAACAAGACGAAATAACACATGCCTGGTGTATGTATTGATATTATTTATATTTGTACTTATTGTAATTTTCCTGAATACTGTGAAGCACAATGAGCTGTATGGATGAGGCACTATATAAAAATAAATACCTTACCTAAAGCTATCTGGAGCACTGCACATCAATCATTACCTTATTATAAATAAATAAAATTGGCTAGCGGATTTATAGTAAGGTATCCATTCTTTGTTTTATTAAAAAGCGGATGCATACTCTTCTCCTCTGAAGAGGAACTCTCCAACATTACCACACAAGATGGCAAGTGTACACAGGATTAAGAGGCCCTGAGGTTCTCCCCCACTGATTGTACCACCAGTGAATGCCTGTAACACTGGTTGTTTTTTAATCTGAGTGTTATGTACTGTACTGTTTTGTTTGCTGTGATGTATTGCTCTCTTGACGAGGTGCTTTTGTAAATGAGTCTATGACTCAAAGGTTTGTAAACCGATGATCTAATAAATAAAAGAAATAAAATTACAGGATTTAGAATTAACTTTTTTTTTAATGACACTTACCTTTACATACCGCTGACCCATGTACTTTCTGTGCATTACTAAGGCCTTCTGAATGTCATCTTCTCACTCCATTTCAATCAAGGCCTTCCATTCCATCTGCCATCTCTGTTGAAGGTGAAGTGAATGCCATCTGCCCATTCCGATTCGGCACTTGAAACACACACACAACTAGCTTTACAGTAAAATAGTAGTGTGATGACAGAGAGGACATGGGGTCCATGCTGTCCGGTACTCCTGCCGCATGGCAGTGAATATTATGCAAAAGACACAATAGAGTATGCATTATGCTGATCTAACCACACAACCAGGGCCATAGTGAATCATGACACTGCAGACAAAGTGCCTTCAGCCCTGGAAGCATAGGCGCCGGGTTGTATGGGCCCATGGGGCATGGGCCCCATCAATATTTATTGAGCTGGGCTGAGCCCAGTAGTATTTTGCTGCTGCTTTCTCCCTTGCCCTTTAAATTGCTTTCACTGTGCGGCCGAGTAGTGTGCAAGCACCAGCATAACTTTCCTGCCCGCCCCCACTTAATTGCTGGTGGCCACCGTGTGTCTGGCATTATATAAAATTGCACCATTGGCGCCCACGCCAGGATTAGTTTAAACTTTGTTATTTACTTTGGACCCCGACCCCATCGTATGAAAAGTTTCTGATTGGGTGGCGGCTGGTGGTGGTATTTTTCAATTTGCCAGCGCTTGCTCCCTGATTGGCCAGTCTGCAGGGATTTATTAGGCGTATCTTGGTCGCGAGGTCTGAAGCGAGTTGGGCGTGCGGTACTGATCAGGAGGCAGCAGAAGGCGGCGACTCGGCGAGGAGAGAGACGGCGTCGCCAGAGATGAGTTCCTTCCCAATCCCCTACCAACCGAGCAAGGAGCAACTGGCGAGGACTCCCAGGGGAGTAGTAGTCTGGGACCGGGCGACGACGAGATCAGTGAAAGGGCAAAGCGCGGGAGCAGACCTGGGGTTGGGGAGATAGCAGGCAAGGGCCGCAGGCGCCGGGTTGGGTTGGGTACCACTGTATCGGAGGAGCAGAGTACTCACTGGGAGCGAGCGACTGTGCCTGGAGCAACTCGAGAGTCATCATCATCAGTCGGGCGCCGGGCAGTGAGGCGCAAAGCAGAGGTGCCTCGGGAGAAGTCCGACGACTCCTGAACCGGTCCGGGACTCTGACAGCAGCACGCTGAGGCTCAGCCAGCGAGAGAGAGCCAGCAGCAGCGGCAAGTTCCAGCCCAGCAACAACAATCTAGAAACTGCAATGCAGAGCAGACAAGAAGAGAGAGGCAGTGTCACAGACTGAGTCACACTGTGACATTTTTAAGCTGGGGTCTGTAAATTTTAAAACTAGTTTCTTGTGCTGCTGGAGCCTGCTGCTGAAGCCTGCCTGAAGGCTAAATTTCTGCAGTCCTAGCTCCACCTTCAAAGCTGAGTCAGTCAGTCATCAGTGGTACAGAAAGGTCAAAGCTTTGTATTAATTTGGGCAGATGCCTAGTAATGTGCCGCTTAATATTTGGAATTGACAGTTAGTCACACTTTTGCTGCTGCTGCTTTTGCCACGTTTTGTCAAGGACAGGAGGATTATTAGCACCAGAGAACCTGATTCAGGCAGAGACAGAGAAGTGCAGTATGTTATGAAAATGATACAAGGGGAATTTTGGGAAATGAAATGACTGCAGTACTGGGCTGGCTCAGGAGCCAGGAGGTTGAAAAATAAATAGCATAACCTATTCAGTGGGGTCTGGGTGGGCTGGGGAAAATCATGTGCTCAGTTCCAGGAGCACAATGGAGAAGTATTCTCACTGTGTAAATGTACCATCTAAAGGCATAAAACAGATCGAGTACAGTGTAAATGTACCATCTAAAGGCATAAAACAAATAGAGTACAGTGTAAAATGTACCATCTAAAGGCATAAAACAGATCGAGTACAGTGTAAAATGTACCATCTAAAGGCATAAAACAGATTGAGTACAGTGTACAAATGCAACACATGTACTGTATACTGAGGAAGGAACCAATGTGCCCCACAGCCCTGTCAGGAATGTTCAGTCCTGCTCCTGCGTCATAGGTAATGAGAGACCTCAGGGATTTTTTGTTACAATTTGCAACACTGAACCTATTCTTTTCTTAACTGCATCAAAGTACTTCTGAAGGTACACAGTGTTGGATCTAGGATTTTAAAAGGGACCTGCTGCAGTAATAATGACTGAAAAAGGGGATGGGCTGTCAGCAAGCAGGCAAAAACTTCTGTTTGTGTTATCTTGTACTGTACAAAAATAACTGTTGGTAGTGGACCATGAGCTGATTAATTTGGGGTGTGTTGGAAGTGCGTTATATTATGTTGGATTGGTTGTATTCATGCAAAGGTGAAAGACAGGTCCTATTGCTGCAGCATCTTTATTAACACTGGATCGGGGGGGTCTGAGGCACCATGCTATTTTCTGTCAATTAGCAGTAATGAGATAGCATCCTATGGCTCAACTTCTGTGCCCTTCTAGATGCAACAACCTGTGGTTATGTGCCCTTCCAGCCTTAGCCCTCAAACTGTGCTCACCTCCACACCACAGTTCTCAGTATAGCTGCTTTTAGCCCACCTGCACTGGGAGTGCCCCTTCTTCCTGTTACCACCAGTGCAATGCCCTTAGTTCTACCCAGGAGCTCCCTTTGCTTCACTGGGTACTCAGCCTGGACACAGTGTAGGCCTGATAATGTTGCATGTGGTTGGCTGATTGTGCGTACACATAAATGAAATGGTGAGCAATGCTTTGTGTAATCAACCCTCCAACCAAAATGCTTAACCTGAACTGAGGTAGTAACGCCGGTCAGATGGCCAAGTCCACTTAAGGGTGAACAGTCAGCATTAAGAGACCAATAGTCAGCAAAGTGTCTGGTCCTAATTTGCACAAAATTATTTTACTTGCCGTTACTGCAGTATAGTACATTGTATCAAGCTGATTCTGCTGACTCTCGCACTGCCATAGTCCTGGGGTGCTATGCCAAGAGATGGCTAGCCCAGCTCTGGCTGTGTCTGAAATGATCCGAAGAAAGGTCCAGCACCAGCACTCCAACAAGCATGCTACTACTGTTTTCATGCAGCAAACATTTTAGATGTAATTTGATAGACAAACTTGGCCAGTAAAGGAGGCTGTTTTATCGAATGTTGGAAGCTTGGAAAACAGTCTGGAACTTTGTTAAAATTGAGCTAATGGTGTGGTCAGAGAGCAACAGGGCATTGTGTAGTCCTGGACTTGGTTTGAACTAGGAGCCACTGTTGTTGTGTTGTTGCCTGTTGGTAACTTCTCTCTCCCTCCATCTCTCTCATCAGACAGAAGAGAAGAGCCAGTCAGAACTTCGATGTTGCAGAGGTTCAGTTCTTCTCCACTCTGAAAAATGACTTTTTTTTTTTTTTTTATATATAATTTATAAAAATCTCCAATAGGCTGTGTGCTGTGCTGTTGGTTGGGTGGGGTTTTTGGCTGGCAAAAAAAAAAAAGGAAACTTCTTGCTTTGTACTGTATGTCTTTGCTGCCCTGCCTAACATTTGAATGGGCCTTGCCCCTTGTTGTTAAATTTGGACCATACATACTATACCAGACAGTAACTAATTTTAGAAACAGACTGGGCTGCTGGAGGTCCAGCCAGGTGAGAAAAGTAATCCATGTGGATACTCCTTTTGTCCAATAGAGGGCTGGGCTCCAATTCCATGGTGTATATCACACCACCCCATGAGTGACTACAGGAGAAGATGCAGGGATGTCAGACCGAGGAAGGATGTCTCGGATATTGACAGAAGAGCCAGTCTTGACACGGTGACAACAAGTTTAGACTCTTCTTTGGCTCCATTTTCCGCTCATTTTTGCCCTTGTTGTTTGCTGCTGTCTGCCCTGTGGCTGCGGGTAAATGACTGGACGGACCTCCATGCTCTTTTCTAGCAAAACAGGCTAATATAGCGCATACTGGATGGCAATTATGACAACCAATGTGTTCTGCCACAGGGGTTTCATTCCTCTGACCTTCAGAGCCAAGTTGAGAGGTCCAGACCATGGGAATCTGAACCCCCAGGTGACAGAATACACAGGTTATGCATTGAGAGTTGACCATCCTGTATTTTTGAAGTGTACAGTAGTAGTAGTAGTATGTGAAATGTGTGTATTGTGTGTGTTTCTCTATTTTCATAATGAAATGGATTTAAGTCATGTCTCTAGAGGCTGTACAATATACTGTCATACCACAGAATTAAACAGAGGAAAGCAAGAATGTGCCATCATCCCAAGTGGTTCTGCTGTAGTTACCAGTGACATCACTACTACAGCAGAACAACATACAGATGTCACTACTGCAGCAGAACAAGCAGATACCAGGCATGGAATTCCATGCATAAGAGCATTCCACCATACACTATTTATGTAAAGTTACTGTATCTTGTATCCCCCAAAAGGGTAGCAGTGTGCCAGCCAGGATCGACTGAGAGTGAGCACCGAGCGGTGCACCAGGGCAGCCAGCCACTCCAGCCAGCAGGCAGGCAGCATCCAGCATCAGAGAGGCGGCAGAGGGACTGGGAGTCAAGTTAGCAGCAGGCCAGCACCGGTGGTAATGTAACCTCCCCAAGACAACCATCAGTCAGTAGCACACCACTGATCCTCTCAGTCAGTTAAAACCCAAAGGCCCAGTCAGACAGCAGTAACCAGGTAAGGTGTGGTGGGATGGGAGGAGGGTTGGATTTTGTCCAGTCTCCAGTCATTTATTTTAAGACTGGTGAGTAGGAATCTGCCAGCAGAAACAGAACACCAGGTCTATCTAAGTCTGCTCGAGTGTGCAGTTAGCCTAGCATCCCTAGTTTGCAGCTGCCCCACCCTTCCCCTGTGTCATCCCAAATGCCGCCCCACTTCCCCACCCTCACTCTCCCTTGTTCCCTGTCCCATGCCCTTATAAAGCTGTTCACAGATTTACACGATACCATCCGTTCTGCTAGTGCATTCCATTTGCTACCACCCTCTGTGAAATAGTGTCTCTCATTTCCTCCTAAATCTTCCCATCTTTATTCTTAGCCTGTGCCCTTGGGGTCCCTCCCCTCCCTCCTTAGCTTAAAGACCTCATCTGAACCACCCTTACTGATTCCCCGATACTTGAATGTCTGTATCATGCCCCCTTCCCTTCTGTGCTCTTACAGTAGTAACATCGAATTAGTCAAAAGGATTTTTAAGGATTTTTAAAATCCCTATTGAGAACTTGAAACCTTTAGTTAAGGATTTTGTTTCGTTTGTTAGTGTGTTCACTGCTGCTAGTTGTCATGTCAGCATGGCTCAATTGGTAGCACATCCGCCTCTGGACCAGAAGGTTGCGTCATCGTGTGGGTTTTCGGCCACACCAGGATTGAACTTGCACCTAAAAATGCTGGCATCAGAGTGTAGTATTAGAGCGTGCTGTACTGCGGGTGTGCCATCCTTCAGATGAGACGTTAAACTGAGGTCCCTTCTACCCATACTGGTGGGTGTCCAGGTGGAAGTAAAGAACCCAGGGCACTCTTCGCAAAAGAGTAGGGACATTCCCAGTGTCCTGACCAACATTCCCTTCCCATAAACTGGTTCCGCAATCATCCAGGCTGTGTCTGGGTGTTGATGTGCGATATGGCCACCACACCACTATACATTCAGTCACTTGACCACCAGTCTATGATCGCTTGTAAAGCGCTTTGGGACACACTGTGTATGAAAAGTGCTATATAAATGCTGATTATTATTCTTCTTCCCAAAGAGGGTTGTCTCATCTGATAGTATAGTTGAAAATCTACTAGATGGCACTTTAGTACTGTAATAGGAAGTGGCCTCTTTCTGTAGGTGTAACAAAAAGAATTTTAGAGGATTTTTCTTTAAATTTTGTGAAGGACAAATAGGGAATCTCACAAAATTGACTGACAAATTCAGTGCTACTACTGTACATATTCAGATCTCTCAGCCAGCTGACATAGTCTCTCCCCTCCATTCCACAAATCATCTTTTTTTCCTATTATGCAAAAAAAAAAAAAAGTGTGGTGTGTTGGGGCCTGAGGGGAAATGTCTGAGGTGTGTGACCCGGCCTGGCCAACTGGTTATAGCCTAGATACTATGTGAATTTTTATCATTGACTAAGCAAGGGATGCAGTGACCAGTCCAGGAGAAGGACCCAAGAATACGAAAAGTGCTGAAGCAGAATCAAGGTAGAAAGTGTGAAGGAAGTGTCAACTTGTTTCTGCTTGAACAGACACATTTAAGAATCATTTCAGCCTTAATTATGCAACATTAAACCATATAATGTTAGTTCATCTCTGTGGTGGCTGCCTTCACATGTGATGTGAGTGAGGCCAGGGACTATTACAAGTTGTCTGCTCTACTGAGGCATGCATGCCACTAAAGGGTTCCAACTTTCAGATGGGGGGTATGGTGTATGTCTGTCTGTGGGAAAAGGAATGTAAATAAATGTAAGACACACACACTTGCTCTTCTGGTCCTCTCTCTTGTTTACGCATAGCTTGAGTACTGCTTCAAAGGCAAGCAGCTGAGCTGAGCTTAGTAGTTTTGTTTGCATCACACGAGTGACATTTCATAATGTGTCAAAATTTAATTTACAGGTTGTGTAAACTGAAAATGCATGTAATGGAATTGTTGTGAACTGAAATACAGGATGTGTAGTGCTTTCAGGAAAGATATTGCAAATTTTGGAACAATAGGCCTGTTACCCCTATTACTAATGGGTAGGATATGTGTGCTGGCAAAGAAATCATGGTGTTTCTGACATGGACTGGTATGATCATGCCATGCTTACTATATTTAAAGAAAGTTTCCGATATAGTGCCAGCTACACATATTGGGGTATCTGTTTCCTCAGTGATATTTATTCCTCCAGCCTGGTTTAAGGAATTAATTTTTGTCATATCTTAGGATTTTCACTTGGAATTTGAGATTTCTATGCTGTCCAACTGATTCTGAAAGCTCTGGCATTGGTGACATGCCACCGCACTAAAGCCCGTAATGAAATGATGTGACTGGGGACTGTGGGGCATGCCCGTTGAAATGAATGGTCTCTGACAAAGGATCACTCCTGATGAGCTGGGGCTCCATGGCTGTGGTGTGAGTCCTACCATGGTCAACATTTGCTGTTAAAACTTTAAATTGCATTGGAGTTGTGGAGCTTCATTTCTACTCCAAGACTGCAGCCTGGCACCTCTGAAGTGAACTTGATATTTTCTCAGGCTGCCAGCCTTCAGCTGCACCCTTTTCAACCTAGCCCACTTGCAGTTGTGTTTCTGGATTTCTTAAAATGAATGGGACTGGATTTCACATTCATTTTTAAGATCAAGAATGGCCATTACAGATTATGAAGGACACCGCTTGGTGCTCTACCAACATGGCCCTTGTTGATCGAGCAGTGTCTTTCCTTAATCTGTAACAAGTGGCCATCCTTAATCTTACAAATGAATATGAAATCCAGCTACGTTTATTTCAATAGGTGCACCCACGCGCCTCTCTCTCTCTCTGGTCACATCACATGTCATTACTTGCTTGAGTGTGGGGCATGTCACCACCAGAGCTTTCAGAATCGGTTGGGGGTGTAGAGAAATCTCAAATTACAAGGGAAAATACTAAGGTATGACAAAAATGAATACTTTGAACTAGGCTGGCGGAATAAGTATCGCTGAGGCAGATACACAATATGTGAGTGGGAGCTGCTCTCAGCTAAAGAAAATCACTTTAGCAACAAGGCACAACAGGGTGTGGGTTTGGTGATACACCCACAAAAGAAGTGGGTAAATCACCCAATAACTCATACCCTGGACTCTGAGTGAGCAACTTATTGTAATTATGCACTAATGGATGGACCCATGTGTAAAATAAATTTATAATGTGTTTTATAAAGACTGCACATTTGATGTCAAGCCACAGAGCGACCACTGGACACCAGGGAGGAAGTAGTTGCACTTGGGGTGGTGGTCACAGGGAGGATAATACCATACTACTACTCATGTCGCTTATTATACAGAGGTGGTGTGAAAGACTTGGGGTGCCATGCCAATACCACCAGGGATACCCCTCCTGGATGGGGCAGTAGAGGCTGGTTCTTAGCACTGGCAGGGAAGTGCTGTGCCTTTTGTGCCTATCCCCATGCTAATGGAGTCGATCAGGCTCATGTTTCGCTCTAATTCTGCAGGATCCCACCAGGAATAAAGATACTTTTGAGGAATTTGGTGAGTTCACTTTTTTTTTTTGAGGGTGTTTGATTTTAGGGCCTAGATGATTTTTCTAGTGACTAAAGTGACAGCCACGCTTGTAACTGAAATCAGGAATTTTGAAAAGGGCATTGATATTGTTATTTTGCTATGTAGGTCCTGACTGCCAGCATTTTTTTTTTTTTACATAGAAACACAGAATTTGACGACATACAAGAACTGCTTGGCCCACCCAGTTTGCTCATTTTTCCCATTTTACCTGTGCATTAGACAGATCAAAGACATACTGTAGGTGCCAATGAATCAGGATGCATGATTTTCCCTCCCATTTTATGAACCCAATTTCAGTATGGACACACTCATCAAAGCTTAACAGCCAGAAAACGGATTGTTGCCATCCATATTTCTGATTACCTCTCCACCTATGATCTCCTCTCTCCTGCTCAACATGGGTTCCGCTGAATCATAATACCACCACAGCTCTGCTCATCCTAGCAAATACCATGTCTAATGCACTTGATAAAGGGGAACTTACTGCACCATTTTCATCAATCTCACTAAGGCCTTTAATATGGTAGCTCACACTTTGCTGTGCGACAAGTTAACATCCTGGGGATATCTGATACTGCCCTCCACTGGTTCAGAGTTATTTATCTCACAGGTAACAACGGGTCTGGTTTGGTTCCTTCCTCTCTGATCCTGCCCGTCACAACTGTCGCCCCCAAGGCTTTATACTTGGATCCCTGCTTTTCTCCTCCACATAAACTCTGTTCACCACTCCATCACAAACAGTATACCTATTTAATTTTATTATTTATTTAGTAAGAGAATTGAAATTACAACCCTTTGAGTCAGAGACTCTCTTGCAAAGGCTTCATGTCAGGGAGGTACAAAACAAGGAATGCAGGAAATGACAGTCATGTTTAGCACAAATAAAACAAAACAATAACAATACGAACAATAACCTATCTTGTACACAGAGGATCTGGTGTAGTTCTCTAGCACCCAGAATGTTGATGTGATGAACTGCAAACTGTCGACTGACCTACAGTGTGTTCAACAATGGTTCCACGAAAATAGACTTTTAATGAACACTACCAAATTTCAGGCCATGCTATTTGATAGCCCCCCACTTAAAGAATATCAAATCTTCTCTCACGGTGGTCGGTGAAAATGGTACACCCTGGTCACTGTCCCACCCTTTAACTACCTAGGTGTTATGCTTGATCCCTCCTTGATTTTCACTCCACGTGGCATCTTCCTGTAAGGCTGTCAATGTCAGACTTGCTTGCCCACAGAGCCAGCCATAACTTCTATTCCAGTGCCCGTGACGCCATAGCTCGGAGTATTCTTCTCCCAAACTATCCTACAGTCTGCCTGTCTTTTCTGAAACTTGAACTCTACATTACATAAATGGGATATGGCATATAACAATGTTTGTTGTTTCGCCCTTGCTAGTAACTAACTTACCCATCACTGCACGCTGTACTGTAAACTGGACTGGCTCCCCCGCCCAACATGATCTCTCCTGGGTGGTATCACAAATGGCATTTTTTTACCATCAGGTTCCCTATTGCTTGCCTCCTCCTTGTGCCCTATTCAAACACCTATCCACTTAGATTATCTAACCTTGACCTCCTAGTCATACCAAGAACTAGGACCAAATTAGGTGAGATAGCTTTCTCTGTCTCTGTGCCTAAACTATGGAACTCCACATCTGTAAACATCAGGCTCTGTCCCATTACCAGCACCTTCAGCTCTACTTACAACAGCTGGCTGTATGCACCTGTTCTAGTCTTTGAACTATGTCTTACTATCTGCCTATGTGTATAGTTCGCCTGCACTTTTTATTCTGTTCATATGCTATTGTAGACTACGCACATTTGTACCTCATGCACTACCTGGTTGTAACATTTTTCTAAGCCCGTCACTGTCATACATTCTATTGCTTACTGGTTGTACTCTCCCAGGTCATCATGCCTGAGAAGAGGCAGATGCTTGTCTAGTCGCCTACCAGGTTAATAAAAACGATGTAAATAAATAACCCTTGCCCATAACTCATGCTGCATAATCCTTAATGTCATTCTCCCTCAGGAATCTGTCTAGTCCTTCTTTGAAAGCCCTGACTCGTGCTAGCTTCCACAACCTCTAAGTAGGCTATTCCTCATGTTAACCACCCTCTAGTGGTATTGAAACTAAAACAAAACCAACTCTGAAAATATTTGAACTGCCATTTTGAAGGAATGGAACCATGAATGCACAATAATTGTTTTTAGCCTGTTTGAAAACAGTTGTATGTTATGTATACTGTATTGCAATGGAGTGAATGCTTAGAAAAGAGATACACTTGAAAAAAGGACAATTGGCACAAACGTGTATTTTCTGTATGGAAGTACATTTTCATTACCACTACTATAATTATTCTAACATTTTCTCTCTACTCTCCCCTCCCCCCTGGTTTGAGGGCAAGCCTTCCAGCTATGCCTGCACTTGGCAGCTCAAACAGCTGTGTATAACTCTCCCGTCTATGCTCCTTAGTACTGGGAAAACCGTGATCATGTCCCTCTCAGCCTTCTCTTGGCTAAATAACAAAGGTAAATCTAGTCTCTACTAGTAACTCTTGCCTCCAAAGTCATCAGCTTTTAGATCTCTGATGCTCAAGCGGATGAATCAGACCCAGCACTGCTAGTCCAAAGTCGTCAGCAGCTAGTCTGAAACAACAGAACTGTATATTCCCAAGTCATACACACAAAGTTATTTATTCATTTGAGTTGGTACAAGTCACAGAATGAATCACTGTTCAGTTGTTAATAGAGACTTCTGAAATGGCAAGAGATGCCTGTCTGAAGGCATGGTCAACCTCCCCCAAAAAAATCCCAGGTCACTCTCGAAACTTGTAAATTCTATTATAATAACTGGTGACCCCATAATTGAATCATTGAAAATGTGCTCTGCTCAACTGAGAATCCCGGACCTCACTGAAAATGAGCTCTGCTCAACTGAGTATTCCATTCATTCATTCATACTTTGATGATGAATAAAATATTCATTGACTTGATTGATAATGACTGGATAGCCAGCTTGATAAAATGCTGTAACAGGATATTAAATAAGTCGGAAAAAACTGATTATCAGTTTACGCTGAAAGTGCTAATCAGCTGTAAAATGCATAGCACTTGGCACAGAGGGTTAGCAAAAGTTAAATATATATATATATATTATATATTATTTTATTAATTTTGTCTACTGTGCCATAGACTTACTGAAAAAAAAAATGGCTAGCAGTTTACTGTTACGTATTTTTGAAATAGTTAGCATTACCCGTTTTATGTAGCGTTTTCTATGCTATACCAGCTATTTAAAACCCTGCTGTAATAACCCGCTAGAATTCTGTAATAACCGATAGCGGGTTATTAAAGAAATAATACTTGACAGGTGTGTCGGCGCTGGGATAACGCCACGCCTGGGGGGTGAGCAAGGCCACAGGGCTGAGAGCTCGACGTCCCAGGCGTGGCGTTATCCCAAACGACACACCCGAGTGCATTATTCTATTATACAATGGCTTGTTGTTATAAATAAAAAAATTATTTTAAAGAATGTTTTTATTAGAGTGGGAAAATATTTGTTTCTTAACAGGAATGCAAAAGAGATCATCTGCCATAACAGCCATAATGATGACAGTAGACCTGTGGCGTGGTGCTGTGATAGCATGGGTCCAGCCCCAAACTGACCAATCACAGTCCAAGATTCCTTCTTGCCACTGTATAATATGGCATTTTCTCCTCTCACGCTCACGTCACTGAAACACAAAAGAGCACACTGTATCTGTGCGAGTACAGCGGCTGCTGAGGGACACACTCACTTGCACAAATACAGTTTCTCTCTGAACCTTGCACAGTTATTATAAAAAAATAATGTCTGCAAAGTTATGTATGAGGATTTTTCACACACTCGGTATACGACATCCATAAACCCCTTTGAGCTTTGCTCTTGGGGTTTATGGATTATCACACAACTCGGTGTGTGAAAATCCTCATAACACATACCTGCACAGGCATTATTTCCTATTTATTTAACAGCATCTGCACCAGCATAGTCCTGTTTAGGCACAACACCCTATTTCTAACAGGAACACACAAGGTGGCATCTGGCTCATGTTGCTGTGCACAACACCGTGTACTCTGGTAGAGTCAGTCTCCCCTCCGTCCAAGTCAATAGTTCCCTAAGCTGTCCTTGTGGTTCCTCCTTCTTTAACCCCGTGCATTAGTATTCCACCTAAGTCCAGTGGTCCCACTCTCCCGCCTCCACCCAGTGTCCATTAACTCTGGTGGTCCTGCTTTTCAGCTCCCTCACTGCTGATTCATGGTTTCCCTGGTGGTCCCCACCAACACTGGCTGACAACTGCTGGCACAAAAGCAACCCCATGAATGGTCCCAACATGATGCTGTGGGAATGGGCTATGAGGCTGCAATGCACGAGAACAGCTTTCAGGACCATTTTCACAGTGGTCCCACCTCCTTCCATGCACCTGCAACGC
Source organism: Neoceratodus forsteri (assembly GCA_016271365.2). Classification (NCBI taxonomy): domain Eukaryota; kingdom Metazoa; phylum Chordata; order Ceratodontiformes; family Ceratodontidae; genus Neoceratodus; species Neoceratodus forsteri. The sequence continues at coordinate 23,610,456 of JADMNL010000040.1, forward strand.
CTTTCCAGGCATAAGAAAAAGGTTTGTGACCCTTGTTGAGACCACTTTACACTGGAAACTGCAACTGAGACAGGGCCTGAGACATTCAAACTGAGCAAACTGTGAAACATTCAACCTAGGGCAATGGGGCTGTCGACAGCATCAATAACTGAGAGACAACTCAAGGGCCAGCTAAACCCTGGGCTCTGTGTCTGCTAACCAGAAAATCCTTCCTTTGGTGCTATTTTAAATGGGTAGGCTGCTGACTGTCTCTAAATTGAAATACAAGACTTTACATACACTATATGGCACAGGATTTTGTTATGCAAGCCATACTGTGCACCACCACTTCTGACTGCACAAAACATACTACTTTCCACCCCACCAATAACTCCACATGCGCTGATACAGTCACAACCCACGCGCAGGGCAGACCTGAACATTCAACTGAACTGTCGAGTCCAGTTACATGATTTTGAGCAGGCTCCGTCATCCAGATGTGGGTTGATGATTCTTGCATACACAACTCATCCTGAGACCTAATGGGATAGGTTGGGGAAATCCTCCACGTATCACACAGCGCATCATACAGTGTATCTGGACATACTGCTGGATGTCCAGGAGCTACAAGGGGTCATTGAAAGTGCAACACTTAACCAGTATTCCATAGCAAGTCAACGGGAGGGGCTAATAACTCAGACAGCTAGCTTTCAATTGTACTACAGGGACAAGCTATGCTTCAGACCCCTGCAATGCATGTCAGGCTGACAGCTGTAGCCCTGTATACAGAGTCCCAGGGTCTCAAACTAGCTACAGTGGTCTTTTACTTCACTGTGATGGCCAGTTTACTCTTTAGAGGTATAGGAGTTCCTTCAATAGTCTTGATATCGTATCAAAAGTTTTATAAATCAGTCAACCCTAATTTGGCAGCATGATGAGGCAAAATGCAAAGTGGCATGTTTTAAAATAGCAGCAATACAAGACTGAGTGCCATATGTCCTGGCAGTTCGGGATAGACATGCAAGGATAAATGCAGCAACAGAATGCATGCCAGTTTGCTTGGGGAACAGGTTAACCTGGACATAAAAGTTTTCTAGATCAAAGTCCCCAACTCCCAGAAAAATCAGTACCAGAGCTGTTACCTGAGAAAATGCAACACATCTTCCAGCATACAGGACCAGGGCAGCCTCTGGGCTCGGACAAGATACCTCATCTTCTCCCTTGTCAGATACGTCGGACTCATACTCTGGAAGTGCGGGTATTCTCCTCTTTGAAAGGATCAGCTCTGTCCTGTATGAAAAGAACATAACACTTCCACTATATAGCAGTTTCCATATCATCATACAACCCAGCACCACTGCCACTTTCTGTTAACGCAAATTCTTCCTTTATTTGCATAAATGACTTTAAACCCTCCCACTAAATAGCTGAAAGTGGAATAATTGTACAAGACAGGCCCAAAGCCCAGGTCTTCTCTGAAGGGCTGAAATTCTGAGCTTCCCACAATACTGGCTCCCAAAGAACCCACATTCTGTAGACACATATGTTTCGCTCCTCCACACTGTCAGAGTCTGTCTCATCCATGGGTTGACAGTTCCACAGCATTTATCAATTATGTCTGATTAGTGGCAAGTTGCTAATCCAAGGAGAGAACAGTTATTTTGCTTCCATCTTGCGCCTGCCTTGGGAGGTTAGCTTTATAACCACCTCAAAGTGGCTGTCTGTGCTGGCCAATAATAGGGCTTCAATCTAGGGATGCCCAGTCCTTTCTGTATCTTAGACTGGGATAACAACACATGCCTTACTCCTGTTTTTTCCTCCTCAAACAATTGCTTTAATTACTTTATATAGCATCACCCAGGTATGTCTAGGTATTGTAATGGGAAGCATACTGAAGAGACACAGCAGCCTTGGCAAAATGTTCATTTTCATGGCTCCACCCTATCCTGGGTAACGAGGAAGGAACCTCCATTGTTTCAGATTAGCTCTTACAGCCTCAAGAGTGTAAGATACAGTAACTGCAAAGAGCTGACCCAGTTCCCTGTTGATGTCATATGCCTAAATACTTAAAACCCTTATTAGAACACCTGAATGGGATTTAATCTCAGGCTATCCTATGCAAAACACAACTAAGCACCATCAGGGTTCATTTTGGGTGCGGATTGGGACAACTAGCACACAGTTTTAATTCTGACCCACCTCTTCTTTTACCTTGGGGACAACCTGCTCTCTGTTATAGAGGTTTTAAATTGCTGTTTTATGAATCTGGGCTTGGTTGAACAATATGACCCATTATTTTTTTCATTTGACCCTTACTTTTATACCCAGCAGGTCAGTGTCACACATAGATATCTGAAATGAACCCTGCCCCATGTACTCTGTTTTAGATATATTAATCTTAAAGCCAGAAAGATAGTCATAACTCTCCCAGCAACTGCAACAACATGACGACACAATTTGGAGTCACCAACAAACAGTAGTCGTCATCTGTATGTTGCTACCTTCGGATTACTATTGCTAGATGCCCTTTGATGCTTTTGTGTTACCTAACAGCAGCTGCTTATTGCCCTATCATGAGCGAATGCTAGGGCAACAAAGGTAGGGGTCATGCTGGTGCTCACTTATTAGTCCAAAAATATATATATTTTTTTAAATGGCAATCTTTCTTTGACTTGGCACCATTTGCGCCCTGAAAAATGATGTCTTTCAAGTGTGATCCTGATGCTGTAAGCCACCCAATCAGCACAACGGAAGCAGCATGCTCCTGCTGCTGATCGCTCTGCTCAGTCATAAACACAGGCAGCACAGAACAGCAACACATGCAGGAAAGGGTCAGAGCCAGTCGGAGCAACGTGTCATCAGTTCACTCGAGCCGAGTCCTGACCAACTAAAATGCCAGTGCAGAGCAGTCCAGACGGTCCCTTTCTTACACGAACAAGACTGGCAGAAGTTAAAAAAATTTAGAAGAAGTCTAAAGAGGTGAGTACACAACAAATGATGTCCTGCCTGAGTAGTGAGGAGGAACACAAAACATAAATCATGCCAGTCCTTTGGGGAGGGGATAGAAATGATATTGTGCTCTGCCATTATTTGCAGAGAAAAGTAAATGTTGTGTCAGATAAAATTTGAAAGTCTATGTGGAGGTAGTATTTTTTTTGGGGAGGGGGGTGGAAAAGGGTCTAGCAGTGATTCTCTCAAGACCTTTTCTTCTGGTTAACTTAGGCACCGGCTCTGTGGACACTTCTAGCCTATAGCTTTGTATGTAAAAAAAGTATACAGTATATGTGTGCATGTATATTTATATATACTGTATAGAAATATGATCCACATAAGTGACAATAATTAAAACTAGGTGGTGCAAAAAAAAAATTTAAAACCCAAATGGCAACCCCTGCAGAAAACATCCCTATCCGAGCCCTGCTGCAGATACAGATATCAGAAGAGAATCTCATGGACCCTCATCCGGCTCTCAGAGTGGAGTACAAATACCATCACCTAACTTATGTAAAATTAGGCAAAAAATTTAAGAAAAAGAGGTACCTGCATAGTGCTAATTAATGTGTTAAAATCCTTCTGGCATCACTGGAAAGGCTAGATTAAGTTTTGTGTTATGTTTCACCATGTGAATTATGTCCAAGAACCTCCTACCTTTGTCATACAGGTTTTGAAAAGGTATGAACCCGTTTGGTTCCAATGTGTTAGGATGGGACAATCCGCTGCACTCTAGTAACCAACACCTTCGATAGGATCTTGTGGTCAACACTATACTTGAAATCAGGCTTAATGAGGAACACTCTATGGGGTCCTTGTCTGGTTTTCATATTATGGTAGTAAGTGCCTCTTTCCATTCCACTGGGAAGTCCTGCTGTTCCAAACCCCAGTTAAAATTTTTGACATAAAGTTTAATACATTGCCACAATTTCCTCTCCCACAGATCTGATCTCCATAACAAATCCTACAGCCCTCCAGAAATTAAACATGGCCATCCTCATTTTGACTTCTAATCTATATACCCGGTTGAAGTCTCTAGGCTCCTGCAGTCACTCCACTTTAGACACGAAAGATACTTACATGGTACTTAAAGCATACCCAAATTATTTTGCTCTTTTTTTTTTTTTAAATAAAATCATTTCCCTTTTCCCTTATTCAGTTTCATATTTTGCATACCTGGGGCCTGGTACAGTGGCAGTCAAGAGGCTGAAAATTTTAAAAATGGAAGAAGCTCCCCAGTCCCCACCCCTGAAAACCGCTTATACCGTCCTTGACTTAGCAAGATGAGGGGTCTCCATGGCTACCAAGTTGCAATGCATACAATTGTCGCTAGACATCTCTGGTCAGGAACTGGGCTTCTGATCGCAAACATGAAAACTGCAGCCACCAGGATGTCTGGCATGCCAGTGGGCCAGCTGCATGGCACAGAGGTCTCGGTCACCTTCCAGCTGCCCCCAACCTCCAGTCCACCCTTATGGAAGTCTTTTTTTTTTTTTTTTTTTGAATTTTCATTCTCCCTAGTCATCCCTAGCCCTTTCCCTACATGCAGCTTTTTTTCAAAGGTCCCTAGCTGTTCTAGATCTCTTGCAGGGTTGGCTCCAGGTGCTGAGCTTTTTCAAAGGTCCCTAGCCGATCCCGATCTCTTGCAGGGGTGGCTCCAGGGCTGAACCAAAATCAACTTTTTATTAAGTAACCACCCCTTCCCGCTCTTCTGCTCTAGAGCCTCCCTTGCAACCCAGTCCAGTCCTTCTGGAGTGCCAGCACTGTGGAACTGCTTCTCATTGTTTAGGAAGGGCAGCTGCAAGAGAGAGGAGGACCTTGGAGGATTTGGCCCATCCTTTCTCTCCTCTGCAAAAGATATATTTATTCTGTGCAACTATTTTATTTTTGTGTGCTAATAATAACACAGTTAGACCGCAGACCCTGGTTAATACTGACAATACCACAAAAACAGTTAAATGCCCAGTAGTTTGGGTGTCATAACTGACTAACGGACCTAGAAAATGTTGTTTTTTGTTCTGCTGAGAACATGGTACATTTTCATGTTCCTCCAAAGTATTTTTTTCAATGAGATTTAACCTATGATCTGGGTTATTAACAAAATATCCTGAAAGACCACCAAAATGCACCAAAATAGCTCCAACATTGCCAATGGGATTCAGTGCACCCCTACTATGGGAAATGGCACAGCCCAAGGCTATAATCAGCATAGAATCCTGGGCACATGAACATTCCAGACAGCAGAAACTTTCCAGTCACTTTTGTCCACGCAAGTGTCTCTAAATATGAGAAAATATATCCGATAGATCATACCATTCGGCCTTGTCATGAAACAACGCACATAAGCTGCCTACACAGAACTTTTTACCAGAATAAGATACAGTAAACAGTTCCCTACCTTATCAGGGGAGCGGGATGGAACCAAGGCTCATCTTCCATTCTCTAATGGTGTGGAAATTTCTTGTGGTATTGAACAAACAGAAAAGCCTCACAAAGAAATTAATGCAAACAAATAACACTGGGAAAAAGACTACAAACAGTCTAAGCACTCACCTGTAACAAAGGAGGCACCCTTATTTATATTTATCATCAAAATCGAACCTGTAATTCTGGTGTCAGTAATCAATATTTAAATGCTAAACTGCTCTTTCAGGGGTTTCTTTTATATATATGAGTGCAGCAGGTAAATTATAGAAGGCTGTCCAGACAGACGTACAATCAGAGATTTAAAACAATAAAACAATGAAGATTCCAGTGCTGGCATACCGGATAATATTTTCTCGGAGAAGCAAGACTCTGGCTCACTGACAATGTTGGAGCTAACAGAACAGAAAATTACAATAGGTATGAAGAAATTCTTCTTCTGTAGCACTCCACATTGTCAATGGAATTCACAAATGGGTTCAAAGAAGCAGTACCTATGAAAAACAGGTGGGGAGAATACTGTCCCACACATCAACTACAAACGGGAAAAGGAATTTACCTGCTAAATGTCACCTGCAAAACTCTGTGACCAAAGGCTGCATCAGAGGAACTTCTAACATCCAGTCTGTAGTGCTTGGTGAATATGTGGACGGAGGACCACGGAGCTGCCTTTGCACAGTTCTAAGACAGATGCCTCACCTTTCTCCACCCAGGAAGTAGCCATAGCTCTGGTGGAGTGAGCCTTGATGAGAGCAGGAGGCCTCTTCTTTCTGTGACATAAGCCTTGGCAATGCATGCCCTCACCCATCTTGCCAGGGTGGCCTTACAGGCTTTTTGTCCTTTTTGGCTGCTCTGAAAAATATGAACAACCTGTCTGATTTCCGAGCTCGCCAGTCCATCTCGGTATATCTCGACTGACCACTGCAAATCCAACTTGTGCAATTCCTTTTCTTATGGGCGAGTTGGTTTGCGGATGGATGGACACAGATTTCCTGGTTCACATGAAAGGCCATAGGGACCTTCAGCATGAAGGATGGAACTGTTTTAAAACCACCTTGTCCCTATGATGAGGTAAGGTTCTTTGTAGGACAAAGCCTGGAGTTCACCATGGAGTTCACCAATCCTCCTGACATAATACACAGCAACTAAAAAACACCTTGTAAGACAACACATCCAATGGTACCGATGAAAGTGGTTCGAGGGTTCTTTACAAAGAGTATTCAGGACCTGATTCAAGATCCCATGGAGGAACAGGGATAGGAACAGAGGTTGGCTCCTGCTGACAGCTCGCAGAAAACTAATGACCTCCTGGTTAGTCCCTAAGGATGACTCCAAGGAGGCTCCAAGGGCCAACACCTGACCTCCCAAGGTGCTCAAGGCCAAACCTTTTCCACTCCTTCCTGCAGAAAATCCAAAATCTGCAGAACCATGGCTTCAGAAGGCCGGATATTTTTCTCTCTGGCCCAAAGGTGGTTCATAATGCAAGCATAAGCTGCTGGACGTTGAATTCTTTCTGGCAGCCATCAAGGTGTCCACTACTTGTTTAGAGAAACCCTGTTTTAGGAGACTCTCCTCTCCGAGCTAGGCCATGAGCTGCATCGCCCTGGATTTGGATGCAGAATGGGACCTTGGGAGTGAGGGTCCCCTGAACTGGAAGTTGAAACGGTGCATGTTGAGCTAGATTCACTAAACCACAGCCTTCTGGGCCACTCCAGAGCTATTAGAAGAAAGCTTCTTCTTGAGTGTCTTATTTGCATATAACCTTGGGGAAGAGCAGCAGAGGATGGAAGGCATATGCTCTGCCGAAACACTGCGTGTGACAGAGTGTCCACTGCCTCCACCTGTGGACACCTGTATGACTGAAGAACCACTGCACTTGACCATTCTGGCTGGAGGGCACAGATCGATCTGTGGACAACTGAATCTTTGACACAGAAGGTTGAACACCTCTGGGTTCAGCATCCACCCCTGGGTGGACATTCCTGCAGCTTAGCCAAATGGCCTGAGTCTTCAACTCCCCGCCAAGTGGACTGCTGACAGAGAGAGAGGTCTCCTATGCCCACAGCAGGAGATTGATTGTTTCTTTTAGCAGCTCCCTGCTCTTTGTGCCCTTTGATTTTTTATGTGTGCCACCGTGACAGCATTGTCTGGTGCAGTCAAAAGTCGTGAAAATAAGGCCAGATTTTAAAATAAAGGAGAGCAAGGCACACAGCCTTCATCTCCAGGATGCTAATGAGTAGGTGCTGTTATGCACAGACCACATCCCCAATGAGAATGTGGTCCAGCTCTGCTTCTCAACCCAACAGACTGGCATCTGTTGTCAGAATCAACCTCTGGGGACTTCCAAGGGAGACCTCTTGCTCAGATTCTCCAAACTCACCCACCAACTCAGGGACCACCACAGGAGTGGGGAAATTGGAATCCTGGCCCGACAGTCCTCAGAGGTCGGATCCAAGGCCGACAGCATCTTGATCTGAAGGGGCCGCATGTGACGGGCGTAGCCCACAGGGTCAGCTCTCTACTGACACTGTTATGAGGCCAGAATCCACAGACGGCTGTGAGCTGAAGCAGCTGAGAACTGGCTAATCAGCCACTGAACCTCCCTCAACAGGGTCCCCTTCCTGGCCAACAAGAGGAAGACCTTCCCTCATCCATCTTGAACACCGCTCCCAGGTGCTCCAGGGTCTGTGAACGCCGAGAGAGCTTTACTCCCAATTTAATAACCAGCCATGGGACTCAAAACTTCCACAGTCCTGGTCACTGACTTCCTCGCCAAAGGAGCAGATGACGCTGGATGAGCAAGTCGTCCAGGTAGGGACAGACATGCTGTCCCTCCTGTCAGAGTTGAGCCACCAGGACTATGAGCACCTTTGATAACATTCTGGGGGCTGTTGCAAGCCCAAATGGGAGCCCCTGTACTGGAAGTGTTACCCCAGGACTCCATGAAACTGAGGAACATCTGATAAGACTGCGGATGGGAATGTGGCGATACCTATCCCTCAGGTGTATGCCTGCCTACACACGGCATTTAGGCAAATGTGTAAAACTACCGACGGGCACTGGAAGATACTGACATCGGTTTCTTTCCTGTATTAGGTACCACTATGGCAGGGACAGGATGCATCATCTCACGTTACTAGGCGCAGATCGGATCGGGCACAGAGCACCATATTTAAATATGGGGCTTAACAGAAATTTACAAGCAGTGAGATAATTAAACGCTTTATTTTTATGGTGGGCAGGGGATTGAGGGGAGGAAGCCTGTCCTGTACATCGGTCAGGGCTTCAAACTTGCCAGTAAAACTCCTTTAACCTCTATGGCACCTTCAGATTGTGTTCAGCTAGCGCTTAAGTTCCTCAATAGACTTGGTCAACTGGCCACAGATACAAATATGCCAAAATCTTTGTTTGCATATATATAACTTCTTTCTTTCCATCAAGAGCCCCAACAACAGCTGCAATGCCAGCAACCCCAGGCAACGTTGCAGGCCTGCCTACTATACAATCTAGGTACCCAGTGTTGTTGGGCTGTTTAAAACAGGGACCTATCTGAACTGCTTACAAAGAAATCTGGACAAATTCAGTACCATAATCATTTATCTTAATCTGCTCACCTTACATGTTCACGCCTCCCTTTAATAAACCAGATTTACTATTTTACTGTTAAGCTGGCTTGTGAGCATATCATTGCTTGGTCTAAAGTTTCTGTAACTTATGCAGACAATTGAAAGTGTATGCTTGTCAGTTAATATGGTTCTTCACAGGGGTTCCAGGCGGTTTACCAGAAGACCCACCCTGGTGGTAAGTGCAAGGTGTGGAAGCATTTTATTAATGCTTGTTGAAAATGTCTACTGAATGCAGCAACTAGTTATTGTCAATCTAAAGGCGTAAGGTCACTAGGCGGGATTGTGAGTGGTTATAGCTTCCCAGAAGGCTGTACCAGTCTGGACAGAAACCCAATGAAGTATTACCTGGAAGGAGGCACCAAAATATTGTAGTATACTGAGTGGCACGGACACCCCGGTACTTACTAATTCCAAACCCAGGCCCCTCAACCTGTTGTCAGAGGCACAGGCAGGGGCAGTAGCCCTTGTATAGCACCACCTAGGAGTTGCACACAAATAAATTGAGTGGAATCCCTGGCCTTGTTCGCTGGGAGGCACCCAAACAATCGCCCTGTTCTGTGAGGTGCTCCAATGTCTGCTAACACTGCTTACCTCTTCTTAGGGTCCTTTGGTACAGGAAACGGCAGCAAACGCCTTTGAGGGAATGGATGAAAACTCTGTTGCATAACCTAAGGCCAGAATCTCCAGACCCCAAGCATCTGATGTTATTTGGGTCCATCCTGTGTAAAATTGTGCAGTCTTCCACCAAGGAAAGGGAGGCAGAGATGGGCCCAAGTACCCACATTGTGAGGTGCCACCTCTTCACCCTGGGCCTCCACTTCATCTTCGGCAAGGGCTCCTCTGCTACTATTGTTCTTGAAACCAGAATAGGATCCTTTACTACTCTGGTTCCTGAGGTTTCGCAAGGGATGAAACCCCTCGATACTGCCTCTGTCGACACCTCCTTGACCTTCCGGGTTGAACCAGCTCTTTGCTGTTGTTTGAACACTGTAAGGTGGCTCTTTTATCCTGGATTTTGTTCAAAACATCATCCAGGCCTGAACCAAACAATAAGCCTCCCTCAAAGACCGAGTCAAACAGCTTAGTCTTCAATGCCTGATCAGCGACCCAATGCAGAAGCCTCACCTCACATAGTGGACACAATGTGATACTCAGAGCGAGCCAACATGTAAAGTTCTCCACCTAGGGTCACAGCCCACAAGTTAAAGGCTCTGGCAACAATAAAGGAGGCATAGGACGAATGCTCTTTCTGCACGAAGCAGCCACTCACTTGTCGTGGCGATCCACTAAGGCCACAGACCCTTCAACTGGGATAGTACTGTGTCGGACAGAATTATGTACAGCTTTATCCACCCAGGGAAGAGTTTCCCACTTACGGGTATTTTCCTCCAAAAAAGGGGAAACACCATACCTTGGGTTTTGGCAGATATTTTCTTTGGTTCGCACCTGCCCATTCTTGTTCACTAATCTGATCACAGTGAATAAAGTTAGGAAAACACTTCAGAGCAAAGAAGGATGCAGACAGGATAGGATTTACATCTAATGCCTCCATGGATTGCACCTCCTTCAGCTGTAATGTCCTACAAGCCTCAGTTTCCAGATAAAACAAGGATTTGGTATCAAGCGGGAAGGATAGAAATTCTCCTCTTTGGCTCTGTCCACTCAACTTCCTCCTCCTCCTTCTCAGGGGTTCGTCCTCATCACTATCAAGTAACTTGTTCAGGTCAGGCCAGGCTTGCCCCAAGATCTCAGATATCCTCGCCCTGGCCTCTGTATGGTCAGGGTTGGGGCCTGCCTGCAGATCCATTTTACCCGACTGTCTTCCTCCAGCGCTCCTGGATGTGCCTGTGTGGGCCCCCTGACCTGAGGGGCTTGGTTTGGGGTTAGGCGTGTCAAAAGGATGTCCTGCAGAACACTGGGGCCCAAAAGCCTCCTAAAAGCAACAACAAAGATTTCTACGCAATTCTACTTTGCCACTGCCAGCTGGTACACGAGAAGCACCCCTCCAGCTCAAAGTTTCAACTCGGGAAATTATAAGAGAAGTATTATCTTGAGCAACACAATGGGGCAATAGGAACCCCGCGGAGAGAGGGTCACATTATCCTTTCACAGGTTTTACATCGCTTAAACACTAGAGGTCTGCAATAAGCCACGGTGCCCAAAACAAATAAAACTAAAGAAAGCATCTGGAGTTGCCAAAAACACTATTCCACCAGACATACAGAAACATAGAATTTGACGGCAGATAAGGACCGCTTGGCCCACCTAGTCTGCCCATTTTCCTACCTAACAGATAAGCTGCAGATCCTAGTTAACCAACACCTTACTTCCTCCTACCCCCACTAGGACTGCCTTATGTCTGTCCCATGCATTCTTGAATTACCCCACTGTTCTTGACTCCACAACCTCCTAAGGGAGGCTGTTCCATGCATCCACAACCCTCTCCAGAAAAAATACTTCCTCACATTACCTCTGAGCCGCCCTCTATCTTCAAATTGTGCCCCTTGTTCTTGCACATCTCTTTTTCTGAAAGATGCTACCCTCTTGGACTTTGTTGATTCCCTTGAGGTACTTGGAAGTTTCTACATGTCCCCTCTCCCTTCTTTCCTCAAGGGTATACATATTAAGCTCCTTTAGTCTTTCTTCATATGTCTTCTGGTGCAGACCCTGCACCATTTTGGTTGCTCCTCCTCTGACAGCCTCCGCCTGTCTATGTCTTTGCAGAGATGGGGTCTCCAGAACTGCACACAGTACTCAGGACGGGGTCTCACCAACTGTCTGTACAGAGGATAACAACTTCCTGTTTTCTACTATTGATGCCTCTTCCTATGCATCCCAGTATCCCTCCCAGCCTCCCTTACTACCTTCTCACATTGCTTGCCCACCTTTAGGTTATCTGATATAATTACCCCAGGTCCCTTTCCATTTTACTGTTGTCAGTATCTCACCCCCATTGTGTACTCTTCTCCTGGGTTTTGTTTCCCATGTGCATTACCTTGCACTTCTTTGCACGAATCTGAGCTGCCATACATTTGACCATTCCTCCAACCTTGCCAAGTCCCTTCTCATCCTTTCCATTCCATCTTGTGTATCAACCCTGTTGCAGATCTTTGTGTCATCTGCAAAGAGACGATTTTCCTTCCAGTTCCTCTGCAATGTCACTTATAAAGACATTAAAAGGACCGGTCCCAGTACTGAACCTCGGTACCCGCTAGTAACCCTCCTTTCTTCACTGTGTACTCCATTTACTACTACCCTTTGCCCTTTTGTCTCAGCAAATTTTTATCTAGGCTACCACCTTGGAGCCCACTCCAAGCTGGCTAACTTGTGTATTAATCTTTTGTGTGGGACTGTATCAAATGCCTTGCTAAAATCCAGGTAGGCCATGTCCACAGTCCCTCCTGGTCTACTACTTTGGTCACCCAGTCAAAGAAATCTATTAGATTCGCCTGACACAACCTTCCCATTGTGAATCCATGCTGCCTTGGGTCCTGTGCCCCACTGGCCTCTAGGTACTCAACAATTCTTTCCTTCAGAAGTGATTCTATCATTTTCCTACCAATGAGGTCAAACTAACTGGTCTGTAGTTTCCTGCCTCTGTCCTGCTCCCACTTTGTGTGAAGAGGAATCACATCTGCCCTCCTCCAGTCCTCAGGTACCACCCCATCCTCCCATGATTTGTTAAAGAGTAGTCAGCAATGTCACTAGTTCTACCCTTAGTTCTTTTAGAATTCTTGGGTGAATCCATCAGGCCCTACTGCTTTGTTTTTTGTTTATTGTTGAAAAATCTGGGGGTGTAGCTGCCATTTCCCCAGGTGTATCCGTTTGCTGAGCCAGTCCACAACTGTGCTGAGTCTGCCTGCAAGATGTAAGCCTGTGATGCGGGTCACGTGTTTCTGCGCTCCATGTGAGAACTTTGGTGGTCTCCTCTGCACTGCCTTGCTCTTTCTGCTCCATTTCACTATGTACACCAGTGACCCTGTTGTTGGACTGTCAGCGCATCCCCCCTAGATCATGTTATGTAACAGTGCATGGATTTCTGCCCCATTTCCAGGATGGTGACTGGGAGCTTTGACTCTACACTCAACCACCTTGCTTGAGCAGCTTGAGAGGCCATGGAGCTCCCCATCCTGTTAAACTTGGGTCTATGTCTATCACAAAATCGTGTTGAATGTCCAGTGCCATGCCTTTGGTCAGGTGGTGTCTGCTGGTCCACCAAGATAGAGATGCTTGTACTCTTGGTGCGAGAGTCATTGTTGATGAGAGCTCAGATTCTACCAGGACCCCTTGTTGGACTGCTAGGAACAGAAGCGCTTCATGTTCCATCTCGCCCACAGGACTTGTTCATACAAGATGCCACTGACACCAGGACTTATGACACTTATTCTAGATTTAAGCTGTGTCATCTCTGTAGGTTGCTTACCTGAAGTATCATGCTGCTTACTCTTTGTCTAATGGTCATACTTGGCCCTCCTCCGTGTTGATTAGTATGTTCAGGTGTTCGATGATCTGACTGGGTAGAAGACTGCTCCTGAGAAGGCTGATTACCCAACCATGTTGTTCCAGGCAGTTCAGTACCACCAATCTCCTATATTGACTATGCTGAGGATGTGGTTTGATCTGCCAGTCGTCAAGATATGGTATTACTTGGATACCTTGTACCTTCATCTTTTGCGCCAGAACTGAGACTGTCATTGAAACTCTGGGGCTGATGCCAGCCCCAATTGACACCAATACACAATACTGACGGAAAACTGCTGCGATCCCCACCTCCCTGTTGTGGGGGGAAAAACACACACACACAGAGCAGAGAAAATGTTCCTGCTAGGCCTAAAAGATCAAAAGGATGAAGTGGGAACAATCGCAATCAAACAGCAGTGTTGAGCTGACATGAAAACACAGCTGCTGAGTCTTGCACTTGAACAAGTGCAGGAGAATGTGTGCTCTCACTAACGTGTGCATGCGTGAATTCACGGCATTACGTGTGATGTCAGCATGACGGGGGCTACTAATGCACAGATGCACCTAATAAGCACACTGAGGCTTGGAGAAGTGTCTGTATATGAAAACGGCATGAGCACAATGGTCAGGGCTCTGAAAAAGGTGGAAGCCATGTGACTCAAGAAAGCCATTAAGGATCACCCAGAAAGTTGTAATAAAAGCTACCCTCAAAACTGCTCTACACAGAGAAAATCATGCAGTCTTTTTTCCTTTTAAAAAAAAAAAGAGTTCAAGCAGCACCCTAGACCAGACAGAAAAAGGGGAGAACATTCACTGAGAGCAGAGAAGAAGTAACAGCAACCACATCAAAACAAACACACTAGACATCCTATAGTCCTTGGGAAGGGGAGAGGGGCTGACACCAGATTACAGAAGGGAAAAAATGAGAATGCCCTAAAACCTAGAACAAGTACTTACTGAGGCACCATGGCAAAAGGAAACCAGAGACCTGCAAATATAAACACCCTTTACTAGTGTGTGGCAGCCATGGCCCCCAATCCAAGCACAACCAGGCAGTAGAAATGGAAGAAAGAAAAGCAGGTTAGTCAATTTGAAAGTCAGCTTAAAGGCTTGATTACAAATTTAAGGGTGCTCCATGTCACTAGGTAGCTCAATATGCTACGAGAACAGCAGCCCTAAATGTAAAAAGAAACCGGTTAAAAAGAAAATGTTTGTAAAGAGAACTTCCTATGCTGCTTCCCTACAATGGTACAGCAAAGACTGCGAGAGTTTGCCTCTGGAATGCTCATATGCGCAGGATTCTATGCTGATTACAGCCTTAACAGCCATTTTCCCTAGCACGGTGAACATTATCCATTTGTGATGAATCCCATTGACAATATGGAGCACTACAGAACACCACAATTTTCTGGGAGCTAGGCAACCCCCGATCCCACTGCCATTTGTTAGAAGTCTGAGACCCTTAACCTTAAAGCTATTTGAACCGCTTCTTGGCCCTTGTGAGCATCATCAGGTTTGATCAATGACACCCAACAAAAGGCCGCATTGAGCACTGGTTTGATGGATTACTGATGGTCCAACAAGAGGTTGTGGTAAGCACTGACTCATTTAAGCACCAACAACCCAAAAGGTTGAAGTGAACACTGGCTGACTTGACCAGCAATAGCCCAAAAATTAGCATCAGCTTAATTCATCATGGACGGCCCAACAGAGAGCCACAGTTAGCACTGGTTTGGCTTGATCAGCAACGGCCAAGCAGAGGGCTGTGAGTGCTTGATCAGTGACAGATCAACAGAGGGCGATAGTGAGAACTAGCTGGTATGATCAATGACAACCCAACACAGGATATAGAGCACTGTCTTGCATTATCACTTACCAATCAACACAGGGCCATAGTGAGCATCATACGAACATACAAAGGCCATCAGGTCTATAGAGTTCAGTTGTATTGCAGGTCCTTAGCTTATGCCACTGACCCTGCCCCACCAAATCCTTCAGCAGCTCTGATCACCGACTCCCAACAGAGGGCTGTAGTAAGTAATGGTTTGTTTGATAAGCAACAGCCCAAAACAAGGCCTCAGTGAGAACTGGTGTATTTGATCAATGCAAGCCCAAGGAATGTAGTGAGTACTGGCTTGTTTGATCACCGACAGCCTAACAATGGACCGACAGAGCATATGCTTGGTTTGATCAGCCAGCCCAACATGGGGCCATAGTGTGCAAATTGCTGGTTTGATCAGGGACAGCACAACAGAGGGCTGGAGTAAGCACTGACTTCTTTAATCATGAACAGCCCAATAGAAGGCTATAGCGTGAGCCTGTGTATCATCAGCAACAGCCAACACAGGGCAGTAGTGATTTATTTTTTGGAATGATCAGTGACAGTCCAACAGAGAGCTGTAGTAAGTAAGCATTGGTTTCTTTGATTAGCAACAGCCAGAGAGAGAGCTGTAGTGAGCAATGGCTTCAATGTTCCCAGACAACCCAAAAGAATAGCATAGTGATCATTAGCTTGCGTAATCACGGACTGCCCAACGAGGACCATAGTGGGCGGTGACTTCTTTATTTAGCCAGCCCACCAGCAGGCCTATAATGAGCGCTGGCTTTTTGATCAGTGACATCCCAACTGAGGGTCGAGTCAAAACTTACTAATTTGTCCCTGACAGCCCAACAGAAGGCTGAAATCAGCACTGGCTTGTTTAATCACTGGCAGCCTAAAAGAGGACCGAAAAGCATTGGTTTGTTTGATCACTGACCAGCTCAACAGAGGGCCCCAATGAGCATTTGTTTATCTGAACAGCAATGGCCAACCAAGGGCGGTAATCAGCACTGGTTTGTTTGATCACTTACCACCACCCAAAGAGGTCTGCAGTGAGCACTGACCGGTTTGGTACCGACACCCCAAACGAGGGCTGTGCCAAGCACTGGTTTGATTGATTACTGATAGCCCAGCAGACTGCTGTAATGAGAATTGGCTTGTTTAGTCACCAACTGGCAAAAGTGGTTGTAATAAGCACTGCATGGTTTAAAATCACTGACAGCCCAACAGAGGTTCAGAGCGCGCAATGCGCAGGCCCTGTCCACACTACACAGGATCCAGCCTCTGTAACGCTACAGGGTGCCCAAACTGCTACTACAATGGCTCATGCCATAACTAACATTAAAGGAGGCGCTTCAGAATTGCTGTCGAAAATCCACTGTGAGGTGGTTTCAACAATGGTTATAGAACCGATCCGGCTGCTGTACCATTACCGGCTGTAGTGTGGACGGTGGGAACGATCCTGCTGTGCCTGTAGCGCAGTGCGAGCTGCATTGTGGGATTGGGTGCGGCGTAATGGTCTCCTGGCTCACAGTGTGGACCGCAGTACCGGTCCTGCATATGGACACCGCCAAGAGTGTGGACACACTGTACCGCTTCCACGGTTGTAACGGTTTGTATCCCTACCAGGTCTGAGCGGTGTAGTGTGGACAGGGCTTTATTTGCCCTTGTTCAGTGACAACCCAACAAATGGCTGCAGTAAGCATAGGCTTGTTTGGACTTCATCAGTGATAGCTGCGCAATAACAGTGCAAAGCGTAATGGATATAAAACCCTTCATTTGGGGTTTTAAAGGGGACTATCCATGTTAGCTTCACACTGTAGGCACAAATTTGCAATATTAGTGCAAAGAAAACATTTGTACTTATTTTGCTACCTCCTAGTAATTTTATCTGTCTGATCCTGCTGTTCCTCTGCACCGTAATCTTTCCTTTCATTTTTTATCCCTATGTTCATTTACATGGAAACAGGCCCTTGTCTCCTACAACTGATCTATTCCTGTTTAATCTTTTGCTGAAATCACTATCCTATCTGTGACATCATAGCTGATCAGCAGTTATAGAAATGTAGTAGCCATTTCTGGTTACATCGACAATAACACATGAAGCTTTATACAAAAAGGCATAACAAAACATTACTTGGCTAGTGACAGAGTAAACATCCTCATCTCACCGTCCCATACCAAGTAAACTCTGGTTCCTCCATTCTGTGTTAAATTACAGCTCCGTGGTGAACTATCCACCCTGCTCCTACACCTTGCCCTCACTGCTACCTCCATGTAAGCCCTCCTCTCCTCCTCCCAGTACTGTTCTCTGTTTAGCATACAGTACTGCTCCCACCCTTCCACCTCCATGTCCTGTACTAAGCTCTCCTGTTTTAAAGTGGCACACTGCTACCCCTAACCATCAGGTACCAAGTGCTCCTTGGTGCTCAATGGCAACCCCACCTCACTCCCATTTCACATATTCTCTCTCATGCCCAGTAAAGATGTGCAAGTTTGAGTTTTTCCCAATTTTCCTTGCCTTGGGAGGAAAACCATGAACTATTCACTTGGAGGAAAAAGGTATGTTGTATTTTCCAAAACTCCACAAAGTCAGCACTTCATGGAGTTTTAGCACAATTTTCAAAAATCTGCCAAGCTGCATAATACCCAAAATACACACAAGAATTTAAAATTCCTTCCAACTCTAGTGCCCAGTGCTACCCCCATCCCTCACCATGACCCCAGCACTCTGGTGACCAGTGGCACCCACCACCCATGGCCTGATCCATGCCAAGCACTCCCTAATATCCAGAGGCAACCCCCCATCCCACTTTCCACACTAAGTACTGGTGTCCAGTGACACCCCTTCCATCTTCCTGTAGCAAGCCGCCTCTGGTATCCAGTGGCACCTCTCCCTACTCCCAGCCTTTTTTTTTTTTTATTAACTTTTTCCTCCTAACACAGCTCGGAGAACTCTCTCAGGCATCCTCTCCTTTCTGACTGCCCACCTGAGATCCGCTGTGGTCTAGTGCCCTTCTCCCCCTGCTGCAGTACCCCAGTTTAACCCACCCAGGGAGGGTAGCCCGACCACTTACTTGGGCTCGTGAGGGAATACAGACCCTGACAGACAGGTGGGGCCAGGGTGGAGGAGTGATGAGGCCTGGCCCAGTCAGATCCGCACTGGGCATGGTGGAGATGTGTTGTCACCTATCTCCGAAAGCCGGGTATTTCCGCTTTCTGTCCCATTTCCCCGCTCCTCCCTTTTGCGCAAGGCGCACCCCCAACGCCAGAGCACATGGCAGCCCTACCAGCCAGGCACACTGTAACATGCTGCCCCATGCTACTGTGGCATCCCCCGATGTCCACCAGGGGTCGCTGAGCTCCAGACGCCCAAGTGCCCGGCCTGGGATAGAAAGCAGCCCAGCGGGCGCTCAATCCGATCCTCCCTGCTGACCCCGCACCCGAAGCCCTGAACTCGGGTCGCCGTGTGGCATCCAACCCCTCAACCCTCAGCACCACCAGACTGGCTCCTAATCCTATCTTGAACCAAGCTCTTGAGTCCAGTGTAACCCCTTCCATCACCTAATCCAATGCCAGTCACTTTTGGTATCTGGAGGTACCCCGTGACTAGTGTCCCTGATGTCTTGTGGCCCCTACCCACCTCCAGTTCATCCTCCTCCTCCTCCTCCTCCTCCTCCCTCATTCCTAGATGGAGACCAGCACAGCCCTCCTCTTACATACTGCAATCTGCAGCCTTACCAGCCTGGAGTCTGATCCCATCAGATCTGGGAAACTAGCAGGGCCGGGCTCTGTATAGTTGGATGGGAGACCTCCAACAAACTAGGCACTGCAGAAAGTGGCACTGGTGGCTTGGAAGGGACATTCTCCCTTGTTTTAAAGTAACCATACCGATGCCCCCAACATGGTGTTAGGGTACAATGGTGTTCTGATGTCAGTTGCCATCTTTAAGATGCATTAAAATGAGGCCCCATCTCTCAGTATTTGGTGGTTGTTCTGGTGGACATTAAAAGATCGTAATTCCCATGGCATTTCTTGAAAAGTGTAGGGGAACTTGCATAGTATCTCCGGCTGATTTTCTCCCTGCACTAATTCACCAACAAAATTAACCTGAGTTATATGGCAATCATTGTTTTTTTTAACCAATTATTTTACCAGGTGAGACACACTAAGCTGAAAGCTTGTCTGCAGGTGCAACCTGGGAGCACGAGGAAGTTAAGTGACTTGCTCAGGGTCACACATTATGCAAGTGGGGCTCTCCGGAAGAACATCTGGGCAATACAATGGCTTACTGCCCTGAAGAATCTAGCCACTCTGGACAGGATGTCCTATTTTGCATTAAAACCCTGCCTACAAATAGCAGCACATGGGAACCCTTGCCACTTTCCCTGCCATGCACTGTGTGATCCCTCCTGCTCAGAGTACTGCCTCACACCATCCGCGACAGGTGCTATCTAGGATAGGCAGGAACTAGGCCCTCCTCTCTCACCCCTAGCTGATGGCAACCAGTGCAGGCACTTGACTCTGAACTATGTCTGTTGTATGCCTCAAAGTGTAGCGATGAAACAGACTGTGTGACCTGTACAGTTTGTATTTAGTACTGGACTATACTGAAAGTGTGACTGTTTTATGGAAAGTGATCTGAACCATTACTGTGATTGTTTTCTTTGCACTGTATGCAAAATGTTAAATAAGAATTAAATGTAAAAATATCTGGGCAACAAAATCACTTCTGAGGCAGCCCATCAAGTTCTTCTCACTATGTCGATGGCACCCAGCACACATACCACTCATTAACACAGGCAGCAGGATGCATGGCACAGCCAAGGCAGCGAACAAAGCTATTCCTCATTCCCACCTTCTTCTTATGTGACTAGCTGCTAGATGATCTCAAGTGCAGTGCAAAACTGCTCCATTTAGCACTGCAGTCACAAACTTTACAGCACCTTATCTGTGAGAAGCACCTTTTTCAAATGAGACAGCAAATCAGAAAGGTGAAATAGGAACTTTCCTCATATTTAGGACAATTCAGCACTAACAGCTGGTATGAGTTTAGGATGTGCAAGTTTACAGGCTCTGCCTCAAGAGCAGCACCTCGGCCACATAACAGGCTCTGCTCTGAAGCAGTGCCCCTGCTACTAGGCAGACTGCCGCCAGGACAACACATACTTCCACTAGCCAGGTACTGCTTCCACGGCACGACACACAGCTAATGCAAGCCCTCCACCTCAAGGGCAGCACACACTGCCATTTTCCAGTCTCTGCCTCCACGGCAGCACACACTGCCACTGTCCAGGCTCCGCCCAGGGCAGCACACACACTGCCACTGTCCAGGCTCCGCCTAGGGCAGCACACACTGCCACTGTCCAGGCTCCGCCTCCAGGGCAGCACACACACTGCCACTGTCCAGGCTCCGCCTCCAGGGCAGCACACACACTGCCACTGTCCAGGCTCTGCCTCCAGGGCACACACACACACACACACACACACACTGCCACTGTCCAGGCCCGCCCAGGGTAGCACACACACACTGCCACTGTCCAGGCCCGCCCAGGGCAGCACACACACACCTGCCACTGTCCAGGCTCTGCCTCCAGGGCAGCACACACACTGCCACTGTCCAGGCTCCGCCCAGGGCAGCACACACACTGCCACTGTCCAGACTCCGCCTCCAGGGCAACACACACACTGCCACTGTCCAGGCTCTGCCTCCAGAGCAGCACACACACACACACACACACTGCCACTGCCACTGTCCAGGCTCTGCCTCCAGAGCAGCACACACATACACTGCCACTGTCCAGGCTCTGCCTCCAGAGCAGCACACACACACACACACACACACACACACAGCCACTGTCCAGGCTCTGCCTCAGAGCAGCACACACACACACACACACACACATGCCACTGTCCAGGCTCTGCCTCCAGAGCAGCGCACACACACACACACACACACAGCCACAGCCACTGTCCAGGCTCTGCCTCCAGAGCAGCACACACACACACTGCCACTGTCCAGGCTCTGCCTCCAGAGCAGCACACACACAGCCACTGTCCAGGCTCTGCCTCCAGAGCAGCACATACATATACACACACACACACACACACACACACAGCCACTGTCCAGGCTCTGCCTCCAGAGCAGCATATACATATACACACACACACACACACTGCCACTGTCCAGGCTCCGCCTCCAGGGCAGCACACACACACACACTACCATTGTCCAGGCTCTGCCTCCAGGGCAGCACACACATGCCACTGTCCAGGCTCCGCCCAGGGCAGCACACACACTGCCACTGTCCAGGCTCCACCTCCAGGGCAGCACACACTGCCACTGTCCAGGCTCCACCTCCAGGGCAGCACACACACTGCCACTGTCCAGGCTCTGCCTCCAGAGCAACACACACACACACACTGTCACTGTCCAGGCTCTGCCTCCAGAGCAGCACACACACACTCTGTCCAGGCTCTGCCTCCAGAGCACACACACACACACACACACACACACACAGCCACTGTCCAGGCTCTGCCTCAGAGCAGCACACATACACACACACACACACTCTGCACTGTCCAGGCTCTGCCTCCAGAGCAGCAGCACACACACACACTGCCACTGTCCAGGCTCTGCCTCAGGGCAGCACACACACACACACACACACACACTGCCACTGTCCAGGCTCTGCCTCCAGGGCAGCACACACACACACACACACACACACACACACACACACTGCCACTGTCCAGGCTCTGCCCAGGGCAGCACACACACACACACACACGCACTGCCACTGTCCAGGCTCTGCCTAGGCAGCACACACACACACTCTGCCACTGTCCAGGCTCTGCCTCCAGGGCAGACACACACTGCCACTGTCCAGGCTCTGCGTCCAGGGCAGCACACACACTGCCACTGTCCAGGCTCCGCCCAGGGCACACACACTGCCACTGTCCAGGCTCCGCCCAGGCAGCACACACTGCCACTGTCCAGGCTCTGCCTCCAGGCAGCACGCACACACACAGCCACTGGTCCAGGCTCTGCCCAGGCAGCATACACACACAGCCACTGTCCAGGCTCTGCCTCCAGGGCAGCACACACACACACAGCCACTGTCCAGGCTCTGCCTACAGGGCAGCACACACACACACACACACACACACACACACACACAGTCCAGGCTCTGCCTACAGGGCACACACACACACACACACACACACACACACACACACACTGCCACTGTCCAGGCTCTGCCTCCAGGGCTGCACACACACACACACACACACACACACACACACACACACACACTGCCACTGTCCAGGCTCTGCCTCCAGGGCAGCACACACGCACTGCCACTATC
This sequence comes from Neoceratodus forsteri, assembly GCA_016271365.2. Lineage (NCBI taxonomy): Eukaryota > Metazoa > Chordata > Ceratodontiformes > Ceratodontidae > Neoceratodus > Neoceratodus forsteri. The sequence goes on from JADMNL010000040.1 coordinate 23,633,123, forward strand.
CAGGCTCTGCCTCCAGGGCAGCACACACTGCCACTGTCCAGGCTCTGCCTCCAGTGCTGCACACACTGCCATTTTCCAAGCTCTGTCTTCAGAGCAGCACGCACTGCTACTTGTCAGACTCTGCCTCAGGGCAGCAAAATTACCATTGCTAGGTTCTGCTTCAAGGGCACACACTACTACATGCCAGACTCTGCCTCTGGGGCAGCACCCACAGACACTTGCCAGACTCTGCCTCCGGGTAGCACCCACTGCCACCGTAACCCTGCTACCCGGGTTACTAGAATCCCAGTAAGACCTAGTGGTAGGCAGGAAGGCAGCTTGTGAAACTCCAGTTAAATGGACTTCACACTGTCTCACTCTGTTCTCAGTCTCAGCTGAGACTGAGGGATGACATCACCATAGAACTTTCAGCTACAAGCCACACTGGAATGCTGCAGTAGGAAGTTAGAATAGAATGTTGGGGATTTTGAACAGAGTCTGTGTGCAGTCTTGAAAAGAGGAGCAGCACAGCAGTCTGTGTGTAGGCTCAGAGCCTTAAGCTCTGTTTTAGAGCTACTGTAAGGGAGGTGTGTGTTTCCACCGAAAGAGGAACACAGTAAGCTGATTGTGAAGTGGTGGACCGCTGTTACTGGTCCATGTGCCCCATCCCTGAGGGGATGGGGAGAAAGGTTTGCCTGTCTTCCAGGGGCAACCTCCTGGTTCCAGCTAAGGAAGAAGCTGCCTAATTTCAAGTTGTACTGCGCACCAGAAGCTGTGGGAGAGAAATTCCTGTGAGGAATCGCCTGTGGGCCACCTGCAACCAAAGGGTGAGTTCGCTAGACAGAGGCCTATGTTTTCACCTGAACTGTTGGAACCTGGGGATTGACTACTTTATTTGTAGGAGATCTAGTGTAATAGACATTGCCGGGTTAATTCAAGTAGGTTCAAGTCCAGCACAAAGAGTAAAGTGGGACTGGACTGCTTAATCAGTGGGAGGCCTACAGCAATGGGCTGAGCCAAGTAAAAGTATGTTCAAGTCCAGCACAATGGGAAAGCAAGACAAGTAGAATAACTGTAGCATACATTTAGCCTTAATCTACATTGCCAAGCTTTACAGAATGAGATGTTTAACGTCCAGAGAAACGGCCAGGTATGAAATGTGGAAGGAGAGGTGGAGACCCCCATCACTATTACCCAAATTCACCTCTCAGGATTTGCTCTGTGGCACCTTTACTTTCTCTCAGGTACTCAGCCAGTGCCTGAGGAAAGTACCCAGACATGGGCTTAAAAGGAGAATTCCTGATAGATCTGAGGTGCTCTTAGGTGGTTTAGGGAGCCACCAGATAAGGTTTCCATGACATATGGAAGGTATCCAGTGGCTGGCAAGGGAGCCAAGCCTGGGAATCCCAGATAGTGTACAAGTTCGGGCTGAGTACCCAAAGCAGCGTGCAAGTCCGGGCTGTGTGCCCAGTGGGTTCAGAGCCTGAGGGTGAAGTATTGAAGAAGTGTTTCTGATTCTTTAATGTGCATTACCAGAAGTGTAGCCCGTGGGGGTCAGTCTATGCTTTGTTTGTTCTGTTTGGATGTGAATAAAGCCACACTTTAGAATCCCACTTCTGGTATTGGACATTACAGTTATTGCTTCCTGTGTTCGGAATTACTTGGATGCCCTGCAGAGTAGCCAAATCTAGCCTTTGTGCCGAGTAACCTATTCCTCCCTGAACCCAGTCCCCACCTGGTACTGCTGTCAGATTCAAACAGCATAGCACCTGTCATTTGCAAAAGGCAGGGGTGGGGTTACACCACTATCCAGGCTCTGCGTCCACGGCAGCACACACACTGCCACTGTCCAGGCTCCGCCCCAGGGCAGCACACACACTGCCACTGTCCAGGCTCCGCCTCCAGGGCAGCACACACTGCCACTGTCCAAGCTCCGCCTCCAGGGCAGCACACACTGCCACTGTCCAGGCTCTGCCTCCAGGGCAGCACACACACACACTGCCACTGTCCAGGCTCTGCCTCCAGGGCAGCACACACTGCCACTGACCAGGCTCCGCCTCCAGGGCAGCACACACACTGCCACTGTCCAGGCTCCGCCCAGGGCAGCACACACACTGCCACTGTCCAGGCTCTGCCTCCAGGGCAGCACACACTGCCACTGTCCAGGCTCTGCCTCCAGGCTGCACACACTGCCACTGTCCAGGCTCTGCCTCCAGGGCAGCACACACTGCCACTGTCCAGGCTCTGCCTCCAAGGCAGCACACACACACACACACACACACTGCCACTGTCCAGGCTCTGCCTCGGGCAGCACACACTGCCACTGTCCAGGCTCTGCCTCCAGAGCAGCACACACTGCCACTGTCCAGGCTCTGCCCCAGAGCAGCACACACCTGCCACTGTCCAGGCTCTGCCGCCAGGCTGCACACACTGCCATTTTCCAAGCTCTGTCTTCAGAGCAGCATGCACTGCCACTTCCCAGGTTCTGCCTCCACTGCAGTACAAACTATCACTTGTCAGACTCTGCTTCCAGGGCAGCAAAATTACCACTTGCTAGGTTCTGTTTCAAGGGCACACACTACCACATGCAAGACTCTGCCTCTGGAGCAGCACCCACAGACACTTGCCAGATTCTGCCTCCGGGTAGCACCCACTGCCATTTGCCAGGCTCTTCCTCCAAGGCCGCACACACTACCATTTACCAGGCTCTTCCTCCACAGCAGTATTCATTGCCACTTGCCAGCCTCTGCCTCCAGAGCCCCACACACTACCACTTGGCAGGCTCCGCCCCAAGGCAGTGCACACTGACACTTGCCAGGCTCTGCCTCCAGAGCTGCACACACCTTACTGCTTGCCAGTCTCTGCCTCCAGGGCAATACCCACTGCCACTTTCCAAGCTCTGGCTTCTAGCCAGCACACACTGTCACGAGCCAGACTCTGCTACAATGGCTAGGCTCTGCCTGCAGGGCAGGACCTAGTGTCACAACACAGGCTCTGCCTCCAGGGCAGCACACGCAACACATGCCAGGCTCTGCCTTCAAGGCAGCACCCACAGACACCTTGCCATGTTCTGGGGCTTCAAGCATGCGTAGGCTAGCCATAGGGGAATATTAGTAAGTAGGCGGGAGAGGAAGGTCGCCAGAGTTAGGGTCTGTGGACTAAGACCATCTGGGCATCTGCACAACCTGTCCTGGAGACAAAGCCAGAAAGTGGCAATCGGTGCTGCCATGGAGGCACAGCTTGGCCACTGGCAGTGGGTGCTTCCTGAAGGCAGATACTGATAAGTGGCAGTATGCAGGGGAACAGATAAGGGAGTAAAGGAATATTCTACTGCCATTTTACATGGTTTACTCCCACTTTTAAATTTAGCAATTTGTTTCCCACCCTGCACATTTACTGTATGTTGGTACATAGGCACGTAACTGGCAGCACCATGCAATGTTACTGTACCAGCAATGAATCTACACACTAACAGAATGCGAGCATTAGAGGTGGAGATACAAACAGCATCATCATCAGTTGTGTACAGTACAGAAGAATGTTTCAAGAGCTGCTCACTGGCTGGCAAGAAGAGTGGTTGCAACATGGCAAAATGTTAAAACACAGGGTCACAGCAGTACATGGCAATGATTAGGTAAGTATCTCAACACTCCGCAGCAGTAGACAAACAGAATCAGTGGCTACAAGCATCCATTAGGTTTGAAACTTATTTTAGAGCTGGGGGTCCGAGCAAGGTCAATAGATGGAAATACTACCATTTAGATAAAATACTACCTGAAAAATTATCTGGACCCCTGGCAGTATGTGCTGCACTGAGGCAAGCCTGCCCAGTAGCAGTGGGTGATGCTCGGGCAGAATCTACGCAATGCGTGCTTCTCTGAAGGCAGAGCGTGAGGCGTGGCAGTCGATGCTACCCTGAAGTCACATTCTGGCAAGTGGCAATGGGCACTGCGCCAGAGGCAGAGGCCTGGCAAGCTGTGGGTCCTGCCCTGAGGCACAGCCTGGCTACTGCAGCTGTGACAGACTAGTGGCAATATGCTACCATAGAAGCAAAGCCTGCTCAGTGACAGAGGGTGCTGCTCTCGATGCAGAGCTGGACCACACTGGTAGTGAGTTCTCCCTGCAGCCCCAGAGGCAGAGCTTTATAAACTCGTGACAGCCCTAAACTCAAACCAGCTATTAGCTTTAGACTGTCCCCATTTCACCCCTCTGAATTGCTCTCATATGGAAAAGATGATGCCAACAGAGGCGGTTCTGTTATTTAAACTCAGTAATTGTTATGTGCCTGGTGTAGAGCATAGCAGTGTGTATGCCGGGCCAATCACTTGCTATGGGGATGGACGAGGAGGAGCTTTGTCCACAGCCAGGCCACAACGCACACCCCACCACCTGTGTTAATGAGCAGTGTGCATGCCAGCCAATCAACAGGGACAATGGCAGAAGCTTGATGGGCTGCCTCTCAGAGGCAAGTCTGTCTCTGAGGTGATTCTGTCACCCAGATAGTCCTCCTGCCCCTACCTTCCAGGATGAGGCTGAACACAGTGAAATATTTCTTAGCCCACCTTTCCTGATAAGCTAAAAACAAACATCTAATTAGAAATTGCACTAAATGCTGGATTCTGTCTTTTACTCATTCTGTCACTTCATGGTACGAGCAACACCACAGCTCCCATTACTCCAAACAGTCTCCCTTATCCTCAGTGGTTGGTATATGACTCCAGCTGTTTACTCATCTACCTTCCCCAACACACTGTAGGTTCTCTGCCAGGCAACCTGCCCTCACCTCCAGACTACCCTCACCTCTGAAACAGCCTTCCTTGCCTTCCACTCCCCACCTTCTTCTTTGTTCTCCTAAGGTCCAGCTCTGGGAGTTCATTAGCTATTCCTGCACTAACCCTTACACCCCCAAGCCCTTCCTACCCCAGTACTGTCCTCCCCATAGTGCATGGCACTGCTCCTGTACCCCTTAGGTTCCATACAACGTTACTGGAATGTTACTGCTCTACACCTTCCTTGTGTTATTTACACCTTTATCTGGATAGTGAACTCTACTGCTGCTTGCATTCTCTGTTGCTTGCATTTTCAAGTTACACTGTATTCCAGAGTAACAAACCTTGCACCATCCTTTGTAACCCCCAGGCTGCAGCTGGAAAATAGCTTTGTTCATCATGCTATCCTGGCCAAAATGTGTCAATAAATACAAATCTCTTTATATAGCAGCAGTTTAGCAGCTAATACTCTAATCGGACAGCATTTGGCAAAGGAGGTGAAAGGAGGCTGTGCTGGTCCCAGTCTGCAAGGGACAAGAGGCACAAGTCAAATAGGGTAAGGAGTGTCCGGACACCAGCAGTGTCCTCCCATGCAGACTTTAAAATCGTGGCATTGGTGGCTCTTGGTGCCACACTTTACTGAGGGGTGGATCTGGGGTGTACAGCACCACAGGGATAGGCTCACAGTGCTATACTTTCACTTCAGGTTTTGGGGGTTTAACAGCATTAGGATGGGCTCCCGGTGCCACATTAGATGGTCGAGTGGGGTTGGGGAGTCAGCAGCATTAGAGGTGGGCTCGGTGCCACATAGATGGTTGGGTGGGGTTGGGAGTCAGCAGCACTAGGTGGGCTCGGTGCCACATTAGATGGTCGGGTGGCGTTGGGGAGTCGGCAGCACTAGGGTGTGCTCCTGAGCCACATTACACGTCAGGATTTTGGCAGTATATGGAATGGGCTCGGTGGCACGTACGTACGCTCCCAGTGCAGCTTCTTAAGTAGAGACTCTCATATGAGCCAGGAAAGAACATTCTCTGAGGTCTGGGAATGTTAAATGAGACTTCAGGAATGGAAAAATGCTTGGAAACTGCATCACCTATAGAGCGCACAGTAATATTCTGTCATTTTCTGACAGCAGCTACTGCAGCAGCGTCCACAGGATTCAATGTGAGAAACTAGGAAATTGCTTATGTATGACTGCAAAATAGCTGGGCCAGTTATAACTACTGAGCCGATCAGAAGGGTTGGTCCCTTCCAGTAAGCTTCATGCAATGGTTGAAAGAGGGCTATAGGGGAACTCAGTTCTGGGAGCAAAATAAGGACCAGTTGCTCATCAAAGGGTGGGAAAGACTAGCAGGATGCTGGGATGTACCGGGAGAGGATTTCTAGCAGGAGGAGGAGGAGGTGGTGCTGCCATTGTATCGCTCACTGGTGAGGCCCCACCTGGAGTACTGTGTCCAGGTCTGGAGGCCACCTCGCAAGGACACTGAAAGGGTGTACAGAGGAGGGAACCTAAATGGTGACGGAGAGCATGAGGAAGTATACGACAAGGCTGCAGGAACTCAACAGGCACTCTTAGAAAAGACGAGACAAGAGGAGACATGACTGAAATCTACAAGTACCTCACAGGAGCAAACAAGGTGCAATTGGACAGTCTATTTGCAATTGGTCATCTTTGCAAAATATTTAAACTAGCAAATGGGGAGAGGGGTGAGCACCCCATACGTCAAATGGGAAGAACACCCCTCCCTCAGCTAGTGGTCAAACAGGGATTCAGCATGTTTGCAGTTCATTTGCATCAGCAGGTAAGAAAAAGGTCCTGCCTCCCATACGACGCCAGGGAAATGCCAAACCTCACCCAACAGCTAACACACCGAATCTGGCCAATGGAAAATCATGTACACAAATGCTCACAGCCTGGGAAATAAGATCCCAGACCTTCAGGCAATAATGTCAGAGGCTAAACTAGACATAGCAGCAATTAGTGAGGCTGGTTTACCAGCTACCACACTTGGGAGACTTCAGTACCTGGCTATGTACTGTTCTAGAAGAGACCGGAAAAAAAGGGGGAGGGCCCTGTATGTCAATGAAAATATCAAAGCTACAGAAATTCAGAATACACATAAGGAACCAGAAGAACTGTGGGTCACCCTGAAACAGGAAATGGGACAGCCATAAGAACCGGGTTGTTTACAGGTCCCCAGACCAGGGAGGACACAGACACATTACTGTTAGAAGATATACAAAACATGACAGCTAAAGGGAGGTTCTGATAATGGGAGACTTCAGCATGCCGGATAAGGATTGGTCAATACCAGCAGGAACATCTGCCAGAACTAGACACATAGTGGATTCCCTGCAGGGGAGGGCCTCAAACAACTGGTACAACAACCCACAAGAGACAGGGCTATCCTAGATCTAGTACTAACTAACAGGGAAAGGATCACAGATCTCCAGGTAGAAGGTCACCTGGGGCCAGTGACCATCACATGGTATGGTTCAATTTGGCCACTACATCTAAATCATCCCAGTCCAAGGCAAAAATATGGGACTTCAGAGGAGCCAACTTTGATAAGATGGTCAACAGAGTTAAGCTAGCCCTGGCAAAAAGAAACACAGGGAGGGGTACAGGCAAAGTGGGCAAGCATTAAGGATGCAATTCTTGAAGCAACATCTCATTGTGTTAGACAGAAAAGGAAGTGCAAAGAAGAAGGAATCCACTTTGGTTCTCAAATACAGTAGCAGAACAGGTCAGAGCCAAAGGCTGGCCTTCAGGAAATATAAGGAACACAGCAGGATGAAGATAGAGAGGCATACCAAACTGCCCTGAGGGAAGCAGGGAAGGCAGTAAGGCAGGCAAAGTCCCAAACTGAGGAAACACTAGACGAACAGTAAAGAAGGTGACAAGACTTCTATAGATACATTAGTGAAAGGAGAAAGTCCAAAAGGGTATTGCTGAGCTTAATGGAGAAGAGGGAGTATGTGAGGAGGAGGACCCTGTAAAGCATCTATCCTAAACAGATACTTTTGCTCAGTATTTACTGAAGAGAATGTAGGGCAGGGCCCACAGCTCAGTACCATGGACACGAGGGGAGGAGCACTACTCGTTCACAAAAGAAGTCCTACAAGAGCTCGCTCAGCTCAGGGGCCCAGATATTCAAAAGTGTGCGCCATCCGCAAAGGGATGCACCAGCGCAAGTCCGAAAATGCGCCATTCTGCGATATTCAGCAGGAGGCAGATGTGCCCCTGAATTGCCAACGCGCAGAGCGAATGATAATGAATGCATGCTCACCCAGCGGGGAGGAACCATGCATAAATGGCACAGTGTGATATTCAACAACATGCTCGAGGCGCAACAGGGGAGCAATCGAAGTTGCGCCGATAGTGGAAATGATCCAAAATAAAAAGTAACAAGAGAGAGCGCAAGAACTCTACAGGAAGCCACATGTTGGTGAACTGCAGGCAGCCACTTAGGCACACAGCAACTGTGAGCAGGACAGGGCAGGAGCAGGACAGAGCACCTGGAACCACCAGGAACAGGGAAGGTGGGAAGCCTGTGCCACGGTGCAGGACAAAGAGGAAGTGCCACACAGCGCTGAGGGCACAGATAGTGGGCAGTACGGCTCACAGGAGGTGTCTCGTGCAGGGGAGTAGCAGCAAGGACAGCGGGGAACGGAGAAACAGCTGTCAAAATACAAGCCAAGGATATGGCCAGTGCCACCATCCAGATGGAGGCAGTTATGAGGGGTGAGAAGGCAGGCAGCAGGAGGCTCGGCCGTGGAAGGGCCCGTCGGGCGGTTTGCCCCAACAGGCAGTACCGAGCCCACCAGCTCTCGAGCTGTACACCTGATACTGGAGATCGGGGCCGTATCGCCTGAACTGGGCGATCCTGAGGGCTCTGTGAGCTGTGCAGTGATGTGATGCAGGCACCACACGGCCGGAGCCATGCTCTGTCAGTGAGACCAAAGTGACTGGCTGTCATGTGCCTGCTCGCCACGGATACCTTCTAGAGACCAACAGGGACATCACAGGCATAACTTAGTTGGCCGGGTCACGCCTCACCCAATTCCTCAGCGACTGCTGCCACATGCCGCGCGGTACATCCATTTCCCCAGCAAACCGGGCGGAGCACACAGCAAAACATACAGGAGTTCCACAGGGTAGCACGATGCTTGGCGTGCTCGAGGTAATAGACTGCACCCATGTGGCCATCCGCGACGCCACCTGGCCCCGGCGGGGCCGCATAAGTGAATCGGAAGGGTATGCAAGCATCAACTGCCAGGTGGTATGCGGTGCCAGGGGGCGATCAATCAATGTCTGTGCCACGACCCTGGGGAGCACAAGATGCCTTCATCTGGCACCAGTCCACACTGTGCCACAGGTTCGAGAGTGGGGATATCCTACTGGCCACCTAGTGGGTGAGTATGCAAATCACGCAGAAAGACATGGAGCTTGGGAGGGCATAGTCAGAGGTGACATGTGGTATTGGCCTAGATGGCCCAAGGCAGGGTGACGCTGATCACCAAACTAATGTCCACCCTCTACACACAGATGACAGTGGATACCCACTCTGTCCCTAGCTGCTCACACCACACCGGGCGGCTCGCGACCCCATCGCAGCAACGCTACAATGAGGTACATGCCACCACACGCAATGTCACTCTGAGCAGGTGTTCGATGCTGACGGCACGCTTCCTGCTGCGACACGCCTGGCGGTGCCCTCAGTACAGCTCCTCAAAGGCCTGCGGGCTATTCCTGGCCTGTTGCATCCTGAACAACATGGCCAACGACTGGAGGGATAGCTGTACAGGTCAAAGAGGGGACAGCGATGGGGACTAAGGAGGATGCTGATGAAGATGGTGATGGCAGCCCCTTGGTCATGGACCCCTAACTGATCCGGATGGCACAGCTGCACCGGGACACCATCACAGAGGAGCATTTCAACCAACCCAGGTAAGTCATGGGGCCATGTGAAACCACCAGTGGCAAGGGCACAACCCACAAACACGCATGGACAAACCCCAGGGGTGCATGTCGTTAAGGGAATTGGCTGAGCATGGAACCGCACATGCCGCCAGGAGATAGGCAAGGTCTAACACGGCACAAGGTCACACACACACACACACACGCACCCCCACAAGACATGCACAAAGGGTAGGGAGGCACGCCAACCCAAACCGCCACCCTAGCCACACACGCGTCCACAGACCACCATGCCCAGTGCCTGTCATTGTGCGGTGTTAGACGCTGGGCACCATTGCACAGTGGCAGCCAACACAGGCATCATCATGCACATGCCACAGCGGATAGCAGCCAGGGGTGTGCAGATTTAATAAGTGTGTGCGCAGGGCGGTATTCTCACTGTCATTGCACGTTGAACAACACAATGCACAGGGCAGCATCAGACAGCAGCCGGTGGGGAAACAGGCCGTCAGGACCACAGTGCCACGGCCGCCACGGATGCAGGGCGGCCCGCCGAGACCCGCCAGCAGTGACAGGCTGACCAATGGCCTCATAGGGTGGCACCGAGGGTCCCCAGGAGTTCTCGCTGCTGAATGCGCACCGCTGGTCGTGCAGGGGTCTGCAGCACACTGAACATGCCTGCCTGGTGTCTTCAGGATGCCCACAGCTGAACCCGTGTTGACAAGGAGGGTGTCGATGAAGCCAGGAATGGGGGACATCCATATCGCGCGAAGTTCGCGACGCATGGGCAACAACTGTGTGCCCACTGTGGCCATGGCAGCTGTGATTGTGTCAGCCTGTCAATGGCAGTGGTCACATCCTCCTGCATCCAGTCCATCTCTCGCCAGGAGCAAAGCGTGTCTCCTGCTGCACTACCTCTGCCTGGCGAGCCGCATCGAAAGTATCCACGCCGCCGCTACGCAACTGCTGATCAACTTATTCTTCGAGTATGCAGGTGTGCTCTTCTAAGAGGTCATCTGACTGATCGGCATGCTGTCCCTCACGGTGTTCATGGCCCCAACGGGCAGCACCCTTGAGGGTGGGCGCCAACACCAGGGCCAGGCCTGGGCATGTCCACAGGTGCACTGACGCCGCCCCCTAACACTGTACCTCTATGGCCACTGGCCCACTGCTAACCTTGCCCCTCTGGCTGCCGCTCCAGATCTCAACTGTGCCGCCGCAGTGGCCGCAACAGCCCCACTGTCCTGGACACACACCAGTGCTGCCCCACTGGTGCAGACAGGCACAGGCTGGACTGTGATGTCACGAGGCCTTCACGGGCGGCACCACCACAGCTCGCCCGTGATGTCACCTGTTGTGTGGCCATCCTGCGCGCCGACACGTATCACTGTCCATGAAGTGAACTCCATCATCATCAGTGACGGATCCAGCACCAGCCCGAGTCTCAGCATGCTGGCATCCATGGACGCAGCACGCTGGGACACGGGCAGGGCCTCCTCCGCACCTGCTCCACCAACATCAGTCCGACGGCTAGGCGGGCCCACTGTCCCTGACCCATGGATGCCTGTGGAGGTGACAGGCCTTCCTCTGTCCATGGTATCACCCCTAGTGACAAGCCCACCACCGCTGACCCATGTAGAGCGGTCAGGAACTTTAGGGAACACAGTAGGATTAATGTATCTGACCCTACCCTGTCCCCCCTAATGACAGACCAGGACCTACTATGCAGTGACAGGCTAACAATTGCCTGAAATCCACCACCTGAACACCTCGAGCAGCACAACGTCAGATGCGGCCAGCAACCCACTCTTCTTGTGGGGTCAGGCGCTGCACGGCCGGGCTGTCCCCACCGGTCGCAGAGTCCGTGCTGCCCGATGGCAGCCACCTTGTCCTTAATCCTGCCTGTGCATGCCCATCTTCTTTTTGCACTCCTGCACGGACCGCTGGTGGCTGCTATGCAGGCTGATTGGCACGCACCACCTCTTCCCTGATGCAGCAGCACGGGCCTGTGGTGTTCCCCACCGGGTCCGCTGAGCATGGGCTCCTGGTCGAGTAGCCCCCAAAAGGGCATCTGTTTCCTTGTGAAGTTAGCCCTCTTCCTCCCACATCTCTGTTCCTCTTCCTCCACCTCACGATCGCCTCATTCTTCATCCTGTGAGAATGACAGGTGTTACCTGTGACTGTGCAGTCCCATGCATGTCCCACACACCACAGTCCACACTCCCAAACAGCATGCAACTCACCACAATTAGACTGCAATAACAGACTATGGCCACTGCAGCCCAATGGCATTTTTTTATAGCTAATGCATGCAAATGAGGTGAGGCGCAATTATAAGTGGATGCAATGCAGTATCTGTGCCACTGAATGGCTGATTAGCTGATGGCATGCCGCTGAATATCGCCTGTTGTGCTTTGCGAGTTGTGTTGAACGTTTCATGCAAGGGCGCATTTCTGTGACATGCAGTAGACACAACGCAGCGCTGCCCAGGTGATGACATTGACGCCTGCTCGGTGCTGCTGACTGTGATGCGAGGATGCAATGCAGGGCACGGCCACCATTGTGCCAGTGGTACTACCGCGCTTGTTCACATGTATGGCGCCTGGCACTGGAAGCCGCAGGCGCACTGGGCCACAGCGCGTAGGCAGCTACAGGAAGTGGCATACAGGCACCCAATCGCGCCACACCCAGTGAGTACCAATCATGCTGTGGCGCGTCCGTGCACAAAGACCCTTGACCCTGCTGCCCGACCTTGCCCCCTAGGGCCTACGCGTCCGCATGGGTGCACCACTATCGCTATTGTCGGTGACAGCACAATAGGGAATGGTAGTGCTGTACCACGCAGCATCTGCACATGACGGACCGCTGCCATCGAAGCCCATTTTGACTCCAACCAGCTTCAGAGATGGCAAGAAGGAGAGCTGCTGTTTGGAGCCAGGTGAGCTGGCCAATTTGGTGGCCATAGTAGAGCCTCATGCTGGGGCACTTTGAGATGCACCCCGGACAGGGCCAGGAGTGCAGTATGGGAGGAGGTGGCGGTGGCGCTGGAAGAGGCCACAGGAATCGAAAGTGCACGGCTGAGCAGTGTCGCCACTGATACGGGGACCTCCAGCAGGGACCCGGACAGGCTTGCCACCCGCGGGCACGTGCCAGGAGGGCTGCAGCCACGTGCCAGGTAGGTGCCCCATCCATACACCGTTAATGTCCATACGGGTATCACGGTGGCATGTGTCCAGCATATGGGGGCCATCCAGTGTTGGCCGTGGTGGTGGTGGACATCGGGGTGGGGTGGATGGGATGGCTGTGAGGGAATGCACACACACAGGGGCAGGGGACTTTCCTACTGGATTGTACTGATGTTCCTCTCTCCTTGTTTGCACCCTAGGCCCAGAGGAGCACCGGCGGCGAGGGAGAGGAGGCGGCGCCAAGATGACCAGCAGGCCGGAGGGATGCCGGACCAGACAGGCAGAGGGACCAGCCTGATGATGGTGAGTGCCTTACATCCATGATTACTATTGCAGGCTGTATAACTGGGCGAGCAGCGGGCATGGCCACCATCCACTGACACCACTGCCATGCACGCAACTTGTTACAGCCAGCACTGTCCAGTGGCACTGCATGTCTGGGAGGGCGCCAATGGTGGTCCATGCATGCACTGGGCACATGGTTGTGCCACTGCCTTCGACTGCATAGCCATGTCACTGTCGCCACAGTGGTGCTGTAGCGGACATGGGCGGTGGTGTGTGCAGCGGTCCGATAGCTGTGGGTGCCTGGGTAGGCAGGTCTTGTGGACGGGTCACTGTGGGTGGTCGCACACCATCACATGGGTGTGGCACACGGCTGTGTGCCATGCAAAATGGGTGAGCTGCAGGGGCTGGACTGTCACACATATTGACTCTGCTCCTTGTCCTAGGTGGACAACGCTGGACGGCCATCAGCGAGGAGTGCAGGAGCTGCTGCAGCTTGCAAGAGCATCTCTTGCAATACTGGAGAGGATGGAGCGGACGGGGTCTGGTGCCGCAGTGGACAGAGGAGGCACAGGGAGGAGAGTGGGCAGGCATTAGGCCCTCCATGCCCCTATTTGACTTACTCCCCCTGGACCCACCCTCACACCCCTTCTTCCCTCTCCCATTTGTACACCCTTTCCATGCCCGCCCCATCTGGTTTGTGGCCCTTTCCCCCCCCGTATATATTTGTAAATATGTTTGATTGTTTATATTGTTTAATACATATATTTTGTTATAACAACTGTGGTGGTCTCTGATTTGCAGCAGGCTACAGGTGCTTGGCTGCAGTGGTGTGCATGGCGTCCGGGGTGGTGCAGGCATGGACGGGTGTGTGCCTGGCAGGGACCCACCTGTGGTGTGGGTGGGGAAATCAGTCACTGTCTGTGGTTTGTATGTTGTTCTCTGTGTACTGGTTGCCTGTGCAGTAGTCCACAGAGCATGCTCTGTGTCCATGGCACCCTGTCAGACCGTCCATGGGCTGTGCAGCTGACACCCTTGCATGTCTGTCATATGCACCATCTGCTGGCATGTCAGTTGTGGCTGTCCATGCTGGACAACCACTGTATCCAGCATAATGCCAGGTTGCCTCCTGTCACCGTGTGGTGCCCGCCTGCCTGGGTGGCACTGTGGCCTCCTGTTGTTGTCCCACCCGAGCGCTGTCACGTGTCTGTTGCAGGGATGTGCTCCACTGTCTGTCACTTGTGCACCGCCGCATGCTGGTGGCATACTTTCATGGTGCCTGCACAGGGTGGCTGGCACACCTGTGCCATGTAGGGTGCTGGCCGTGTACACATTAGCTGCCGTGGCCACACACCACTGGCTTGGCTGACCTGGCTGTGTCCCTGTGTTGGTGTGCCCTGGGTATGGGTGGGTGTTTGTCCATGCACTGTGTTGGCGTCCTATGTGGCACATGCTTCCATGCAACACTGTGTGTGTGTCTGTGCTGGCTGTTGTGGCCAGTGCTGGGACGGGATGTGTCCTTGGAGGGTGGTGCTGTACCGCATGGTGGTGGGGGTCCGGGGCATGCCCGTCGCATGTGGGTACCTCGTGTAGCCGATGCATGGTCGGTCTCTCAGCTGTACTTGGGGGGCACGGCAGGGTGGCACTGTGTATGCAGTTGTTGCATCGCTGTCTACTGCCACCTGCTGCAGGGTGCTCACGGTGGGTGCCTTGCATGGCTCCGCAGCACAGGGTTGCATTGTCACAGTAGGAGTGGTGGCATGCATGGGGTGTCCTGCACTGTTGGGCGCCACTCCTGGGCAGGGTGTGTGGGGATCGTGGTGCAGGGTGTGTTCTGCATTGGTGGATGGTGTGACACAGGGTGGTCGGCCCTCGTGGTGCCGTCACAGCTGCCAGGGTGTGCTGGGGCACCATGCCCGCTGTGGATTGGTTGCTGGTATCCATGGGCCGGTGGTTATCGGCCTCCACCAGTTGTGCAGTGCATGGGGTGTGGGGCGAT
Organism: Neoceratodus forsteri; assembly: GCA_016271365.2. Taxonomy (NCBI): domain Eukaryota; kingdom Metazoa; phylum Chordata; order Ceratodontiformes; family Ceratodontidae; genus Neoceratodus; species Neoceratodus forsteri. The sequence continues at coordinate 23,648,258 of JADMNL010000040.1, forward strand.
GTCTGTTCTGCTGTGTGCTCCTCTACCCATCTGTGGCATGGGTAGGTGGCCCTCCATCCTGTCCCTGCGCATCCTTGGTTGTGCTGTTGCACTGCTGCCCTGGTTGCGCTATGGTGAGTGCGTCTGAACTGCGCAGCTGCATCCCCGGTTGCACTATGGTGCAGGTGGCGATATTCAGCCACATATGTCGCGAGGCGATCTTGACCCGCGCAGTTTTTGAATATCGCGCTTTGCGATGGGCACAGTGGACTTGCGCTTGCTCCTGCTGTTGCGCAGTTTGAATATCCGGCCAGGGTGCATAAGGCAATGGGACCTGATGGCATACATCCCAGGGTACTTAAGGAGCTAAGCGGAACTAGCAGAGCCATTAGCAGAACTGTTTAGTGAGTCTCTGAGCACAGGAGAGGTCCCAGAAGACTGGAGAAGGGTCATGTGATCCCGCTCCACAAGAGTGGTAGCAGGAGGAGGCAGGGAACTACAGACCAGTCAGTCTTACCTCAGTAATGGGCAAGATTATGGAGGCACTCCTTCAGGAAAGGATAGTGCAACACCTGGAATCCATAGGGCACAGGATCCAAGACAGCATGGGTTTACAAAGGAAGGTCCTGTCAAACTAATCTCATAGATTTCTTTGACTGGGTAACCAGAGTGGTGGACCAAGGGGAGCAGTTGATGTCGCTACCTTGACTTCAGCAAAGCTTTCAACACTGTTCCACATAGAAGATTGATAAATAAGCTGGGTAGGCTCGGTGGGGCAGAAGTTGGTCAACTGGGTGGCAAACTGGCTGACGGGCAGAAAACAAAGAGTGGTGGTAAACGGTATATAGTCAGAAGAGATGCAAGTCACAAGTGAGGTACCCTAGGATCAGTCCTGGGGCCAGTCCTCTTCAATATCTTCATTGGTGACCTTGCAGAGGGACTAGAGGATAAGGCTTGTCTGTTTGCAGATGACACCAAGATCTGCAACAGAGTAGATGATCCAGATGGGGTGGGCAGAATGAGAAGAGATCTGGATAAACTAGCAAAATGGTCAGAAGAGTGGCAACTGGGATTTAATGCAAAGAAGTGCAAGATCATGCACATAGGGAAGAGAAACCCTGAAACCACCTATAGGCTGGAAGGGAGTTGCTGGCAGTCACAAGGGAAGAAAGAGACTTGGGCATCATCATCACCGATGACCTGAAATCATCCAAGCAGACCTCTAAAGCAGTAGGTAAGGCTAGGGGATGTTAGGGTGTATTAGTAGGGTATCACAAGTCGAAGAGGGAGGTAATAATCCTCTTTACAAGACACTGGTTAGGACCCATCTGGAGTACTGTGTGCAGTACTGAGGCCACACCTTCACAAGGACATTAACCAAATTGGGGCAGTCCAGAGAAGAGAAACCAAATGGTGCAGGGACTGCATCAGAAGACATATGAGGACAGATTAATGGAGCTCAATATGTATACCCTAGAGCAAAGGAGGGAGAGAGGTGATATGATCGAAACATTCAAACACCTTAAGGGAATTAACAAGGTGAAAGAGTCTAACGTGTTTAAATATAAGAAAATAGCAGGACAAGAGGACACAGCATGAGATTAGAGGGAGGCGATTAAGGGGAATGTGGAAATTATTTTTCACAGAAAGGGTGGTGGATGCATGGAGCAGCCTACCTCAGGAAGTAGTGGCTATGAATACAATGCAGGCTTCAAACAGGCATGGGATAGGCATAAGGAGCAATACAGATGAGTATGAATAGTTAGCCACAGGCCACTGACAGAGCAAAGGTCGATGGCACATTTATAAAGTAGAAAAAATGGGCAGACTGGATGGGCCTTATGGTCCTTATCTGCCCCAACTTTATGTTTCTATATTTGAGAGAAAGAAAGGCACTAGAATAAGGGGGTTCAGGAGACATGTGCAGAAATACTTTTTCACAAAAGGGTGGTGGATGACTGCGGCAGCTCGCCAGAGGAAGTAGTGCGGGCAAAGCCTGTCGGAGTTTCAGCATGCGTGGATAGGCACAACGGTATATTAGGCAGAGAAAGGGGGGACAGTAACACCTATGACCAACTAAGGTCAGTGGTGACAGAATAGACAGGGACAACGGGCAGATTGGATAGGCCTAAGAGTCCTTTTCGCCGACAAAATCTGTCTGCCCTCGGGGAACTTACTTCCATTTCCAATACTGGCTACGTGGTCTGCTTCCCTTTCCACCTACTCCTTTGTGTTCCTGTTTTCAGGCTTCAAAACAGCGACTACAGGATAGGAATACCAACTGTGCGAATGTAGTTTTGGGTTGAGTTCTTTCCTTGCTGCATAACCTACTTACTAAACTGAAAAGATCTGAACACCGCTGCACCCACTGTTAAAGTCTGTCAACAATACTGTGTTCCTTTTACTGCACTAGCATGGGAAATGTACCTGAGGCTGATTGCTGAGGCTACCTTCTGTAGACAGTCTGCTCAGCAAATGATGCTGAACGCAGGAGGGCAGCAGGAAACCCGGTCTGTTCGGACTCTTCTCCCCAGTACCAGTCCTCTGTAGGAACCTGAGCCCTGCACTTCTCCTGACCGCAAAACAGACGGAATAACGAAGAGCAGCTCTGCAACTCCCGGCCATGGATAACACACGCGTTGCAGGAGACAGCGAGGCAGATCAACGACAGAGAAATTATGAACGTCTCAAGGGCAAAAACGCTTTTTCATCGGGCAGGTCATTTGTAGAACTCCCAAGTCAGAAAGGGGCAGGCGGGCAGCAGATCTGTGCCACAGTGACTCAAAATTCGTCGGAATGGCTATCGGCTAGCTGTCATGACGCTCCAGATAAAACTAACTTCACTTACTGTGGACAGGCACATTGCACTGCCAGTCCCCTGCTACAGTCCTTCTTGGTGCTAGGGCGAGCATTGATGACGTATGTGACAGCGAACTAAAAGGAGCTCGCGTGGAAGCACTCGGGATCTTTTTCTAGTTCTGAGTTAGCAAAGCTGGCGACTACTGTCTAGTACTTGGATTTACATCTGTGAACAGAAAACCAAACAAGCAGTTCAGCATCGACTGACCGCTAGCAGACAAGGGCGCTCTATCCTGGCATGCCTATGCTCTAGCTGTGGTTCTAGAAGTCTTAGGTAAGGTACTTTAAAAGTACTACTTTTATGCACGTTCCCCTTATGGACACAAGACGTGTAGTTTACCCACAGCAGTAGACTGTTGGGCCATTTCAGGAGGTTTACCTCCATAGATTCAAGTAGAATAACATAGTTAACCCCTCGCTTTCTCGTTGTCTGGGCATCTCCTAGAAGCAAAAAAATAAGCACAGAAAAGGATTAAATGTGTAGTAGCAGCAGCAAAGCAAGGTGCTGTGTCAGCGTGTGGACTGAAAACAAAAGGTAATATTAATAGTTAGAATCTATGTTCCGTGTCATACCGGATCGTTTCCGGCTGCGGAATGGTACCGGCATCCTTCAGAGCATGCGCAGAAAAGTGACGCGCACTGAGATACGCTCCCGTGACCTTGCTGCAAGATCGGTATGTGCTGCGAGTCAGCTCTGTGCTTTCCAAGTGATAAATTGTTAAAAGCGCCAATTTTACACAACACACAGGAAAGCACCCATGAAGTCGGCTCTTAAGACACCACATGAATAATCCCTATAACAAATAAGAGTCAGTTTGTAGAAAAGGAATTTGCCACAACAGAGATTATTATTGAACTTTCAGGTGGTACATGATTTACTGACACCTGACATATTTCGTTGTAATTAATGAAATCCCGCCAAACTAATAACTAATAAAGCTCTAATGCATGGCCTCTAAGTCGCCAGCATTTTGCTGGAGTCTACAGCAATTTACTGCATCATTCAGACTTCCAGCAAGCAATAATAACTCAGCATACTGCGCTGGAGCTCAGCTACCTTCTGCCAGCTTTTACTATTTTATGGTCGGAAAGTGAAATCTGGCAAGCTAAGGCACTTGTAAAGTGCTCATGAAGATTACACAATGGGAGGGAGGTAGTAACAACAACAAAATGGAAAGGGACCTGGGGTAATCATATTAGATGACCTTAAGGTTAGTAATATGCATGAGAAGGCAGTGGGGTTACTGGATGTATAGGAGAGGCATCACCAGCAGAAAATAGGAACTTGTTATCTCCTGTACGGACAGTTGGTGAGACCCCACCTGGAGTACTGCATCCAGTTCTGGAGATCCCATCTCCGCAAGGGCATAGGATAGAGGCAGTCCACAGGAGGGCAACTAAAATGGTGCAGGGTCTGCAAGAGAAGCCATACGAGGAAAGACTGAAGGAGCTTAATATGTATGCCCTTTAGAGGGGTGGGGGACATGAAAGAAAATTTGAAGTACCTCAGTGGAATCAACAAAGTCCAAGAGGGTAGCATCTTTCAGAAAAAGAGATGTGCAAGAACAAGGGATACAATTTGAAGATGGGGGGTTCAGGGCAATGTGAGGAAGTATTTTTTCACACAGAGGCGGTGGATGCATGTGTAACCCCCTATCAATGGGGGTTCCCAAAAATCTTCTACGAGCTTGCCTAAATGCACGCTGCCTGGCTGGTGTTCAGCCGTAGCCGTTAAATGTATTACCAGTGAGTGCCTTAAAGCCCCATGTACTATCTCTTTAAGTGCTGCCCAATTGCAGATATAATTAATCTGGATGGGGGAGAGACTGGAGTGTTTCCATGCTCGGTCCCACCTGGCTGCCTGTTAATTGCCCGCTTCTGCCATCGCTAGGTGCAGAGGAGTCCTGCTGGAAAGATGTAACTATTTGCTGGAAATCGCTTAGCGTTGTAATGGTAATGTAGTTTGTTCTAACCTGCCTTCTTTGGCGCACGGACTGGTCTGTTGGCTCCACCATTTTGGTCCCAAATTGCGAATTGAACCAATCAGTGATAGGGACTCTAAAATGGAGCCTGCTCATAGGGACTGTATGGACCCAAACCTGTGGATTTGTAGTTCTGGACTGTTGGCCTTTTGCTACTAAAAGGGAGTTCTTGTGTGATTGACGGTTGTGGTCAGCCAACCGAACTGCTTTTGGATCTGGGGAAATACCATGAGCTGTCTGCTGGCAAGCCAGATTTGAGTTGGGAGTCGACAGAGAAGCAGCTCATGATAGCCACAGTAAATTGGCGAGTTCGAGCGGTGGAATTGTAGAGAGGTCTGAGTTGAGGCCTGCAAGTCTGCTGTTACCCTGAGGAGAAAAGAGAGAGAGAGAGAGAATTTTCGGACTAAATCCGAGCTGTGGCTTGAGCAAGCTGCTGAATTGAGACCACGCTTAACCTGTAGAAGACCGAGATTTTTGCTGAACCAATTGGCCTGTCAGGAACTCCAGCTACTTTTGAGCTCCCTGTTTGTGCAGTGACTTTGTGACTGTGACCGGGAGTAGTGTGCCTGGTACAGTAATATATCTCTGCATATAAATGTGCTTGTGTACTGAATGGGGTTGCGGTTTAAGTCCCTTTGTGTGAACTGTGTGCTGAATGCTGGAAGCTGTATCCGCGCAAAATGGACTAAATCCGCTGTTAGCTCCATGCAGCTGGACCTTGCCACGAGGTCCTGCCAGACCACCCTGCTGCACAGAGAAGAGCCATTGAGCGAGACCTGCCTGGGGAGCATCCCCCTCCACACCTGAACAGAAGTGACGCTTCATGGATTGTGTGGGCCTGCTTCTCCTGGCATCCCAGAGAGTACATCTGCTGTCTCAATTTAGTCCTTCCTGTGTCCAGTCTTGGGTACTGTGAATAATATCCAGGTAGCTCCTGCAACAGATAGCTAAATCAAAAGTGTGTTACCTGATTGTCTTATCTTTTTCTTCACGAACTGAGCCCTCCAGCTCCAGCTTACAAGTATTGTGTTGTGCAAGGTGTGTTTTTTTTTTTTCTTCTCATCACAGGGTCCCTTCCAGCTTGCAACGCTGGCCTACCCAGGAAACGGTCCTGGCTAGCCCACCTCCATTCACCTGGGTACCCAGAAGTGTGACTGTGGTAGGGACTCTTAACTGCTTGCATAACTGTGTGATTGTTAGGAAAGTAATCTAATTAACCTGATTGCCCCATTCTTGTTCAACCCTAATAAATCAGATCTACTTTATCTGCGCCTTTAAACTGTCTGTGGGTCCTGTTTATGCCTGAAGTACATGTTACTCCTATTTGCTCTATTTTACCTTGTTTTACAGGGGATCACTAGGGTCAAGCTGGAGAAACCTTACCTGGTGGTAAGTGCCAAGGGTTTGGATACTGGAAAGCATATCAGGGGTACTGTGAAGGTCATTGTTGTATTCCTGTGGGCCACTTCATGGAACTGAGGGGGTTGCATTGTCCCAGAGGCTGTGCCCAAACTAGTGTGACCGCTACTAGCCCTGACCTCTGGGTGGAAGAACCTGTTTCAGAACTCAGGCCCCTCAACCTACCGGTTTCCCAGCAGGCAGGGGTAGTAGCCCTTGGGGTAGTGCCACCTAGGGGTTACACATGGAACAGCCTTCCTGAGGAAGTTGTGGGGTCTAAAACTGTGGGAGAATTCAAGAATGCATGGGACAGACATAAGGCAAATTTGCGGGAGTAGGAAGAAATAGGCTGTTGGTTAACTAGGATCTGCAGCTTATCCTATAGGTAGGAAATGGCAGACTAGGTTGGCTTCGGTCCTTATCTGCCGTCAAAGTCTGTTTCTTTTTTTTTTAATACTTCCTTTATTTATTTGAGTCATATTCAAAAGCATTTATACAGATTTCTGAGACATTTGCATACACTTTCAGGCTGTATAGTGCCTAGATGTTAGTGTGATACTATACAGATGTAATTATTCTGGATGTTCATTCCAAATATGTCTAGACATTATTGTCTTACATACTAAACAAACCTTGTATATCTAAAACTAGATATTTTACAACCAAATATAAGTTAACAGTTGAAGACAGACATTTGGCACAAAGGACTAAGTTAGGTAGAGTATTTCTTTAAAGATATTAAAAGTTTTACTTGTATTTCATTACCTGACCTTAACCAGGAAGGGCTTCCGGGGTTAAATCCACAAACTTAAAATACTTTTGTTGAAGTACATGTTCCCCTTTATTTCCTTTTCACTTTTAACTTTTAAAAGGAGAAATAGCAACCCCTCAAACTCCAGTTTTAAATCTGTTCTTGATTTATTACCCATCTAGTCCAACGTGTAATAAGTTTCCATCCTATTGTTAAGGGCATCTGACATTTGGTCATTATGGTGTATATTCTGGATTATAGATTTCCAATCTCCTGCCGTGGGGAATTATTCTGAAGCCATTTTTAGTGATTGCTTTATATGCTGCTCCAATAATATAGCCCATAAGTATAGGGTATGTTTATTGGTCATCTCGGGTATGCCTAGTATTAGGTTAATCTCAGACATGGGTTTGTGACAATCAGTATATTTTAATATGACCTGAAATCTCTGTCCAGAAGATACCTAGCTTGGGGCAATCATAAAAATGTGTTTATGTGGCTTTGTTTTCCCACATAGCCTGCAACATTTTCAGGTTTTCCCAGATTTCTCAGGGCTAGAATTGTGGGCACGAAAAAATCTTGCCCTTACTTTCCATATGAATTCTCTCCACGTTGGGGAGGAGGTGGTCTACCATGTACCTCTCCATGTTGTAGACCAGTCTATAGAGCTGATGGCTTGTTTAAATTCTTTTCCCAGTTTACTTTGACTGAGTCCATGCTATGCCTATTCAACCAAATTAAAAACTTATAAATTATTGAGATGGCCTTTTCCCAGAAGGAGAGGACCATATCTGTGCAAATGGGGTTGGTCTTCGTGACGTGTGGGTTCACTTTCTCTTACTCTAAGTTGTGTTATTATGTAATTTCTCATTTGATAAAAGAACATTCTGTCTTTCTCCATCCAAGCAAATCTCAGGTGAGCTTCCTCAAAAGTTAAAACCATGTCCCATTTCATAATTTGCCATGGGGCTACCAGCCCTTTTAAGCTGAATTTTATACCAAGAGACAGCTACTGAAGTATCAATTTGTTTATTAAGTATGAACCATTGGTATTTCCAAAATGATTTAATATTTGTTTATTGTTGGTTCCTCTCTGCCAACCCTCCAGGATAGTAGATGTGGCTCTGGATATATTGCCTAGGGTTCGTTTTAACAGGGGAGAATAGTACATGAGGTAGAGGGTAGGACGTTTCTCTTAGTGAGGTCTATTAGTTTCCAGGCTGCTTGATATGCATGGGTGTTGCATAACAGTGCCAGCACATTTGGGCATGAGCCCAATAGTCTAGTAAAGAGTGGAACGCTACTCCTCCCAATGTCTTGGGAGTGAGAGCTTCTTGGTATTAAGTCGGGCTTTTATGATTCCTTTGAAAGGCTACAAAGGATTTCTGCCATGATAGTATTTCCTTGGGGTGAATTGTGCAGGGACACATTGAAACAGGTATAGGAGACGGGCAGTGCATTCATCTTAAGAGATATAGTACGGTATAGAAAGAGGTTGGAAGGAGATTCCACCTTCTCATGTCTCCTTGTAATGCTTCCACTAGGGAGTATAATTCAATTTAAATAGTTCGGATAAATCCTGGGGATATTAATTCCCAGATGCCTCATTGAGGATCCGTCCCATTTTATAGGGAATTTTTCCTCAGTGAGGGTGAGGGTTCATAATTTATTTTTAATGCTTCTGTCTTGTTGATATTCAAGGTATAACCTGATAGGTGGGAGAAAGTTTGAATCTTCTGAATAACCGCTGGCATGGAGCTTTCGGATTAGTTAAGTACAGTAAGAGATCGTCTGCAAAGAGCACCAATTTGTGCTCAGTCCTAGAGAGGGTAATTCCTTGGATTTCTGGGGACTGTCGTAGGAATTGGGCCAGGGTTCTATGTAATATGCAAATAGGAGCAGGGACAAGAGGCAGCCTTGTCTTGTTCCCCTATGAAGGAAAATTGATCAGTTAAATGGCGTTTGAGCGGATATAACCTATGGGACTCCTATAGAAATGAAAATGGTTTCTATGAACTGGTCTGGGAATCTGAGGCGGACAAGGACCTCCCTTAGAAATCTCTATGATACCATATCAAACACTTTTTCAGCGTCTAGCCACAGAAGAAGGGTTGGTATTTTCTGGGATTGTGAGTGTTCCAATAGGTATACCGTCGCCTTACATTATCTTGAGCCTGGGCCTCGGGATGAACCCACACTGATCCATATAATTTTACTGGGAGAAAATAATAAAAGTCTCTTAGCTAATATAGATGTTAGAATTTTATAATCCGTGTTTAATATGGATATGGGTCTATATGATGCACATAAGGTGTGGTCCTTGCCCGGCTTTGGAATAACGAGTATAGACCCGTTCCATGAAGGGGGACGTTTCCTCTTTGGAGGTAACGTATGCATATACTCTGGCCAGTAAAGGGTTAAGGTTTTGGAAAATGATTTATAGAATTCCTGGAGTCCATCGGACCCAGGCATTTCCGCTTTTAAATTACCTACTGTTGCCATAATCTCTTTTGGTGTGATTGGGGAGGTCAGTTGGGAACTCTGCTGTATGGAAAGAGTTGGGAGGTTCAGCACATCTGGAAAAATTTTATTTCCTGATCTGATGCAGAGTCTTTTGATGTATATAACTGTGAATAGTAGTTAAGGAATGCCCCAGCTATTCCCTGGATTGTGTTATGAAATTTGCCTGTTTGTGGGTGTCTAATCTTCAATATATTCGACTTGGCCCTCTGTATTCTTAACTGGCGTGCTATTAGTTTAAGAGAACAGGGGCCCCATCGTAGTACCTGTGCCTGAGGTACATTAGGTTCTGTTCTGTTAAGTAGTCCAATATTTTGTTGAGTTCACTTTTTAAGCAGGCTAGTTCCTTAGCTCTAGTTTTATCATTTTGATAGCCTGTAAATCCTCCAGCTTTTTTCAAAGTCTGTGTTTCTATGTCATTGGTGATAGCTGATAGCTTCTAAATAAGATTATTGGGTGATAGTGTTGAATATTGGAGTGCCTAGGACCAGGGGAGCAGACAGGGAACAACTGTCCTGGGCCCAGTGGCTCGGGGCCCATAGGAGGACATGTAACAGGAGATGTGAGGCCGGGAGGCAGTCCTAAAGGTGTGTCCTGGGTCCAGGAATTTCTATTAGCACCCTGCCTAGGGCGACGCTATTAGCTTAGCGCTCAAGTTACACTATTTGGTGCAGTCGCCTTTACTTTATATTAGTTTATTTGGGTTGAGTTCGTCCCCACACTAACCTGTTTTTAAAAAAAAAGGCTGGTGGGGGTCACTCCCCAACTGAAACTGACAACCAAGTAAGGAAGGTCACCAAAGCAGTGCTGTATTCAGAAAGCTTTTACGGCAAGCTTCCTAGGTGTACCCGATATTCTACACTATTGCTGATTATTGATTAAAAAGAAACCCAGCCATAGTAGAGAATACCAGAGGAGGCAGTATAGTGCAGTGGTTTAAGGCTCTGAGCTGCAAACCTGGAGGCCTGGGTTTGAATCCCACAGCCCCCACTTGCATACTGTAAGAGCCTAAGCAAGTCACTTACATAGAAACATAGACTTTGATGGCAGATAAGAACCACTGGCCCACCCAGTCTGCCCATTTCCTACCTATTGGATAAGCTGCAGATTCTAGTTAACCAACAGCATACTTCCTGCAACCCCCACTATAATTGCCTTATGTCTGTCCCATGCATGTTTGAATTTCACTGTTTTAGACCCCACAACCTCTCCAGGAAGGCGGTTCCATGTCCACCACCTCTCTCCGTGAAAAGAATTTCCTCACATTACCCCTGAGCCGTCCCCTCTAACTTTAAATTGTGTCCTCTAGTTCTTACACATCTCTTTTCTAAAAGATGCTACCCTCCTGGACTTTGTTGATTCCCTTGAGGTACTTGAAAGTTTCTATCATGTCCCCCTCTTCCTCCTTTCTTCGAGGGTATACATATTAAGCTCCTTTAGTCTCTCTTCAGATGTCTTCTGGTGCAGACCCTGCACCATTTGGTTGCCTCCTCTGAACAGTCTCCACCCTGTCTATGTCTTTGCAGAGATGGTATCTCCAGAACTGCACGCAGTACTCTAGATGGGGTCTCACTAACTGTCTGTGCAGAGGATAACAACTTCCTGTTTTCTAATGGTGGTGCCTCTCCTATGCATCCAAATATCCCCAGCCCTCTTTAATGACTTCTCACATTGCTTGCCCACCTTTAGGTCATCTGTTATAACTATACCGGGTCCCTTTCCATTTTGTTGTTGTTAGTATCTCACCCCCATTGTGTACTCTTCCCCTTGCATTGAATCTAAGATACCATACATTTGACCATTCCTCCAACCATGCCAAGTACCTTCTCATCCTTTCCACCCCACCTTGTGTATCAACCCTGTTGCAGACCTTTGTATTGTCTGCAAAGAGACTTCTTTTCCTTCCAGATCCTCTGCAATGCCACTTATAAAGACATTAAGAGGACCGTCCCAGTACTGCACCTGCTGTACCCCAGTCGTAACTTAACTTACTTTATTGTGGACTCCGTTTACTATTACCCTCTGCATCCTATTTTCTAGCCAATATTTTACCCAGGCAACTACCTTGGGACACACTCCTAGGCTGGCTAACTTGTATATTAATCGTGTGTGGACTGTGTCAAATGCCTTGCTAAAATCTAGGTAGGCCATGTCCACAGCCCATCCCTGGTCTTCTTTGGTTACCCAGTCAAAGAACTCTATTAGATATGTCTGACATGACCGTCCACTGTGAATCCATGCTGCCTTGGGTCCTGTGTCCCGCTGGCCTCTAGGTATACAACAGTTCTTTCCTTCAGAAGTGATTCCATAATTTTCACTACCACTGAGGTCAAACTAACTGGTCTGTAGTTTCCTGCCTCTGTCCTGCTCCCACGTTTGTGAAGTGGAATCATATCTGCACTCCTCCAGTCCTCAGGTACCACCCCATCCTCCCATGATTTGTTAAAGAGAGTAGTCAGTGGTGTCACTGGTTCTACCCTTAATTCTTTCAAAATTCTGGGTTGAATCCATCAGGCCCCATTGCTTTGTCCACCTTCAGTTTTAAGAGTTCTTTCAGAACCCTTTCTTCTGTGAATGGACTGGTATCGACCCCCATCCAGAGTGTTTCTCTTGTGTTGTTTAGGTACCTCCCCATCTCTTCTCTTCTTTTGTGAATACTGAGCAGAAATATTCATTCAGTATCCCTGCTTTTTCACTGTCACCCTCTGCCCACTTTCCCTCCCTTTAATAAGCCTCAGTATCCCTCCTTGGTCTTTCTTCGCTCCCTACTGTACCTAAAATGGTTTTATCCCCCTTCTTAACAGAGTTGGCTATCTTTTCTCAGTTTGGGCCTTTGCTATTTTGACTGCCTTTCCCTGCCTCCTTCTGCTTTAACTGATATAGTTCTCTGTCCTGCTCCTTCTGTGTTTCCTTATATTTCCTGAATGCTATCCTTTTCTCCTTAACCTTCCCTTCCACCTCTTTGGAGAACCATAGTGGCTTTTTCTTTCATTTTGTTTTGTTGATTTGCTTTACACAAAGGTTCGTTGCCCTGTGATGGCAGTTTGATTTTTCCCATTGTTTCTTCACCCTCCTTCTTGCCTGTTTATGTACTTTTCTAAGGCACTCTCCCATTTTGCCAAAGTCAGCCTCCTAAAGTCCAACACCCTTCCTTTTGTAAGGCTTGACTATACAGTTGTGTTTACTGTGAACCACCTGTTTGGTGGTCTCTTGTTCCAGATGGCTACCCACTTCAAAATCTGAGATCCTCTCTCCATCCCATTTGAGAGTACCAGGTCTAAGATTGCTCCCTCCTGAGTGGGTTGTAACACTAGCTGTCTGAGGCATGCCCCTGCAGGGCACCGAGAATGAACCTGCTCTTGGGTGTGGCTGCAGTAACTATTAGTAACTTTTGTAATTCTGGCACATCTTGACTATCATCCCCACAGGAAATGGGCTCTGAAGCCCAGCAAGGTATGTCACACATTTCCTTTGAGGTTTTTGCTCACCATGCTTGCTTCTTTTGGTGCATCTCTGTTCAAGAGGGTCTTGGGGACTCAAGAGCAGCTGAGTTGTTACATAGTGTGGTGCCACAAAATGATTGCCCTCTCCTTGGCAATCATGGATGTGTGATGGTGAAAGGGGTTACAAGGTACAGAGTGACAGAGTTAGTGGCACCCTCTAGGTGCCCCCCACACACACACACACTTTCCCTTGTCAAAGTAGCAGTGCAGAGCAGGAAAAAACATATATACTGTCTATTTTGTCAACAAAGAGAATGGGGATGGTTTGCTAGTTTAAGAGCTGTTATGGAGTGTGTGTAAAGATGGAATGATTGGCCCTGCTCAGGGAAATCAGCAGTATATAGAATACCTCACAACGTAGGATTTGTTATAAAGAAATAAATAGTAACGTATGTGAACTGGATAATAAAATGGGTCTTCAGAGATCAAAAAATATGCATAAAGAACAGATGGATTATTTCCATCGAGCCAGGTGTGATGCGTACCTAAAATATGTTTAATGCATCTTAACGTTTGTTACACTTGGACCACCAGTGAATGTCTGTAACATTGGTGCTCTATAAGCCATTTTGTATGTGATGTACCATTGTATTGCTGTTTGTGTTTTTTTCCCACGATGAGGTGCCTTTGTAAATGAGTCTATGACTCAAGGTCTGTAAACTGATACTCTAATAAATAAAATAAAATGCGGTTCTTGGCAGAAATGTGTAGTGCTTTTTTTTACTTTTGTTTTACCAGGTGAGACACACTAAGCTAAAGCTTGTTTACAGGTGCAGTCTGGGGAGCACAAGGAAGTTAAGTGACTTGCTCAGGATCACACAGTATGCAAGTGGGGGCTATGGGATTCAAACCCAATTCTCCAGGTTTGCAGCTCAGAGCCTTAAACCACTATGCTATACTGCTTCCAAATAATATGTTCAACATGTTCAAAATAAGCTCTAAAATGTACCACAGAGCACCTGACACCCCAGAGCTTATGGGAGCCTGGCCCCAGACCCCCGCTTTCATATAAACTATTTTGCTCCAGCAAACTCAGCAAATCTCCAGCACAATTACTAAAATAATCCAGCAAAATTCAGAGCTCCTTGGGTGTATGCTAATGAGCTCACAGTAACGTGGTGGAGATTGGTTATAAATAAAACATTTTTTTTTTTTTTTTTTTTGTGTTTAAGAACAAGCAGTCCGTCATTTTATGTGTGTTTGTGTTCAATTTATCACAAGGAAAATAGTATCTGCACAATCACCCTCATAACACACAGCTTCACCCTGGCAGTCCTGTCATCTCAAAGATTTATTTTTTATTTAATTACGTTTAAGTAATTTCCGTTTAAATGGTGTTTCTACCCTCTCAGAATATGGTGTGATTATTTTTTTTTTCACAGTTCCTCCCTCAATCCACTTCAACTCTTATCACCCTTTTGCAGTGGTCTGTGACAGATGTGCAGCTTGGTTTGAGAATGGTAGTCTCCTTTGGAGGATGAGGGGCAGCTGGGATGGCTTCTTGCTGCAGAATGAAGAAATGGTGTTCTAGTGGGGGTGTGTGTGTGTGTGCTGCGCACACACATCTTCAATTTCTGGGGTGGGGTTAGCAACAGACTGTGGTCAGGAAGGTTTGTATGGGGACAGTCAGCTGTATGAAGGTCATCGGTTAGGGAAGGGTTATTGGTTGGGGTACTCACTCCTAGCCCTTGAGCCAGCCTCTACACCTACATGACCAATCCCCACAGGCAACTCTTAACGCCTACTGACCAGCCAGAAGCACACACCTCCACTATCCCTGCAACTGGACCATCTTTTCTTCCCCAAACTGGCCCTTAGATTTTGGTCTATAGTAGGCATGAAGGGTGCTTGGTTTGGAGAGAGTGGTAATCTGCAATGATTTACAGCTGAGCGAAGGAATGGTAGTATAATTGCTGGGATGGTGGTTGGAGGGGCATTCTATTTGTGTGTTGGAGGTTAGGCAAAGGTATTTTGGCAGGAAGAGTGTTATGGGATAGAATCCAGCTGTACATAGGGTTGTCAGTTGTGGGAGTGCAGGTTTGGGTGATGTAGTGGGCCTGGGAAGGTCCTTGGTTTGAGTAGAGAGTGATGAGTGCGGGGGTTCCAACTATATGGAAAGTGTTTGCCATGGTATGGGTGGCTTGTCTGTGGGTTGAATGTGTGTATGGACTTGGTGGAATCCAGTTGCAAGAGGGTCTTGGAACTGTGGTGTTGTCCAAGATGGGTGAGCAGTTTTCTAAGGGCCAGTTTGGGGAAGAAAGATGGTCAGTTGCAGGGATGGTGGAGGAGTGTGCTTCTGGCTGGTCAGTAAGCGTTGAGAGTTACATGTGGGGATTGGTCATGTGGGTGTAGAGGCTGGCTCAAGGGCAGGGTGAGTAAGCTCAAGATAGGAGCTCAGCTTGGAAGAAGGGGGTGATCCCATACACAGGACTAGGAAAGGTAATCCCAGTGTCCTGGATTTTATTACCCTGTAGCCTGGTAACAAGATCCCGGACCTAATGGACTTGATGACAGAAGACCTGGATATTGTATGCTTTTGCTAATTTTTCTCTTATGCTTCCCCCTACCCTCAGCACCTCCTCCTTCAGGAGACACCTATGGCCTTCTTAGTCCCCACCTCTTACGGAGGGTCCATCCCCATGTAACCATGGCTATACCCTCAGGCGGAGTGCAGGCGGGGCCCTCACCCAAGTCTTCTTGTTTTGTCAGGATGCCATCGCTGGGCAGGTAGGGGCATTGGGGATCGGGGCCTGATGCCCCATCTACCTGTGAGTGCTGCGGTAATTTTCTGGTGTTCCAGGCGTGATGTGCACCCTGACGTCCAAGGCACTAAGCACAGATGGCCATCACGCCACCCCTTTGGTAATGGCTTGGGCTTGCTGTACCTGGAGGTCTCCACCCAAGGTAAGACAAGTGCCAAGCCCTGGTTCCCCTCTCCCCAATTTTAGAGGCAGCTATTCCCTCCGGGTACTCGGTTATACATTGCCCGAGATTGGATCGCGGGGGTGGTGTTGCGTCTGTTTGAAGACCAGATTGGACCTAACTGGGGTACCAGTTGAGGAGATCACATCATTTGAGTGTACCGTGGTAACTGGTGTGGGGTGCAGGATGGCTCATTTACCGTCCACTAGGTGATGAAGCTGTTCCTGCAAGTAACAGACTTGCTGCGACATGGCATTACAGTCACCCAGACTGATGGTTCTGGGCGACTTCAGTGCTTGGGTCCATTGACTAATCTCACTTTTTGGACAACACTTCTTCCAGGTGATGACATCACTGGGCTTCACACAGGTTGTTTCCTCAGTTACTCACAATGGTGGTCACTCTCTTGATTTGGTCTTTCTTCTGGGGATCGAGGCCTCCGACTTGGTGGTGGAACCTGTCGGTTGGTCCGATCATTACACCGTTGGTTCAATTTTTCTGCCCCCGGGTGGTCGGCCTGTGGAGAGGTCAGTATCCTTTGCGGGATGTAGTCCCTGAAAATCTAGCAGCAATGATTGACCTCTCGCTGTTTGGTGAAATCGGCACAGATCCCGAGCTGTTAGTCATGGCCTGTAACAGGGCCATTTCTCAGCTCTTGATCTGATTGCTCCTGTCCGCATTTGCCCCTTCCACTTCGCCTGGGCCTCATGGTTTGATGGGTCTCTGAGGGAGTTACAGAGGTTGGGGCGTGAGGTTAGAGCCTCGTTGGCAGAGGTCTGCCTTGGATGCCGACCACCTCATTTTGTAAGAAGGTAGAATTCCTGTCCAGGGAAATCGCTGTTGCACAGAACTGACCGGCTCAACTCTTTTCGAACTGTGGACAGGTTGTGCAGCCCAGCCTGTCTGCAGTTCTGTCTATTTTTTTTCACAAATAGGTGTGATAGATTGCTCAATTATTTGCGAATAAGGTGGCCAACATCAGGCAGGAGTTCCATCAGCCTCTCTATGGGGGATGCTGTTGGTCGGTGCTCGTCACAGAGCGCTGAGTTTTCTGGAGTACCTTTGATCTGCCGGAGTTCGTTGATATTATGAGGTTTGTCCAGGAGATGCATCCCACATGCTGTAGTTTAGATCCGGGCCTACTTCCTAATTTTGGGTTGTAGCGACCTCATCGACCTGGTGTTAGCTTGGATTGTCCGGTGCTCTTTGGAATTGGGTGAGTTCCCTAGCTCCTGAAGGAGGCGGTGGTGACACCCCTCCTGAAGAAAGCTTCTTTGAACCCGGAGAATCTAGCGAACTACAGACCTATCTCGAACCTTCCTTTTGTGGGACAGGTTATCAAGAAAGTTGTGGCAGCTGAACTGGAGAACCATGTAACCATCCATAATTTATATAAACCTCTCAATTGGATTTTTGTAAGAGGCATAGTACTGAAACTGCTCTGGTTCGGTTGCTCAATGATCTCCTGATGGCGAGAGATCAGAGAAACCGCTTCCATCTTGGTACTCCTTGATTTGTCATCAGCTTTTGACACTGTGGATCATGGGGTTCTGCTTCGAGCGCCTGAGGTCCATCTGTCGGCTGTCGGGGACGATACTCAGGTGGTTTGCATCTTTCTTTGCCTGGTAGAACTCAAAGCGTTGTCTCGGGAATATTTTCTTCCAGTCTTTCTCAGCTACTTGCAGGGTACCCCAGGGCTCAGTGCTGTCTCCCATGTTATTTGCAGTGTATATGCTGCCCTCGGAGACATTGTAAGACGGTATGGGCTGAGGTTTCACTGCTATGCTGATGATACCCAGCTCTACCTGTCTTTGCCTCTGACCAGGTTAGTGCTATCTTGGTGCTGAACTGCTGCCTCGTGGAAATCCAAGATTGGATGAGTTCTAGCGGTTTAAAGTTGAATGCAGGAAATACTGAGGTTTTGGTGGTGGACCTGGGCCGAGGACAGAGGGTTGAGGACTGATCTCCTCTCTGGTTTAGTCCGGGGCTCAGATCCTTAATTCTGAGTGGGTGTGTGACCTGGGAGTGGTGCTTGACGATGGTCTGCCCTTCGTCATCAGGTTTTAGCGGTCGTCAAGCTGGCCTTTACTATCTTAGGAACATTGCTAGGATCAAGCATCTTGTTCCGGTCAGCGACCTGCCTGTTTTGGTCTCGCCTTTATGACTTGGCGCCTTGACTACTGTAACTCCCTTTATCTAGGGCTTCCTGGGGTTGACATCCCGCCTGCAGCTAGTGTAGAACGCTGCTGACATTTATTGACTGGGTTATCTAGGAGATCTCGCATTACCCCAGTGCTGCCGATCTGCACTGGCTGCCTGTTCAGTGGTGGATCACCTTTAAGTTAGGTTTATTAACTACAAAGCCCTACATGGACAGGATCCTGACTACTTGAAAGAGCTCCTGGTTCCTTACACCCCTTTGTGACAGCTCCGCTTGGTTGACGAGGGTTGCTGGAGATTCCGAGGTTCGTCTAAAGTCATCTGGGGCCCATGCCTTGGGTTTGTTGCCCTACCTCTGGAATTCTCTGCCCATCAGCTACAGGAGTGCAGGACAGTGGGGTGCTTTAAGCAGGCATTGAAGACCTTTTATGGGGTAAGGCCTATCTTGGATTTCTTTGATTTTATTGGTATTTATTGTATTTCTTGAATTGTATGTATTTGTGCAGCGTCTTGATATTTGAAAGGCACTATATTAAGTAAAGTTTATTATTATTAAGTTCAGTATTCATTTGAAATCGTCCCTGCCCCTCCTCCATGATCCCAAAGGTACCGGCCCTAATAATCCATCTGGCGACCAACTGAGCCCACCTCACACTGCTGCGGCTGGTCGCCGACTAAATCGTCAATGATCTTACTGTAATATAGCGGACCAAGAAGGCAGTAGGACATCACCAGTGGAGATACTTGTCTCGTTTACAGTTTAAAGAACAAGTTAGGGATTACCTGGTGATCTGTGTTAGGTATGGGAGGGCCAAAGGCCATCAATTCCCCACAACTGCACTTATAATGGGAAATTGGGTGGGGGAGAGATTCAAGACCATTTCGGGCATGTCTGAGAGGGCTACTCGAATAGCTGAAGGAAATGGAAAGTAGTGCACTTTAAGTCAAAAGTAAACCCGTGGGCAGGAAATTTAAAAAGGCAAATCATTTCTCTTGATCTAATGGCCCCGTTTTTCTGGGTTTTGTGGCAGGAAAGAGTAATCTGTCAGGCAGTGTTCTAGTCCACCATAGTATGATGGTCTATCATCTGAAAGAGTCCCAAACATATAACTGTTTGTTTCTTACATACAATACCATACTGTAAGAACCAGTTCTTGAGTTCATGGAAGCTTAGACTGTTAGTGAGAAGTTCGGGGGATGTTGTCGCAACTCTGGAGAGTACATCCTCTAAGGCTTTGAGTCTAAGCCAGGTTGGGGAAAAAATATTTAAAAAAGGGTGAAGAGATGTTGGTAATCAGTGGAGGTGAAAGCAGAGTGGGTAGGAACAATTAGATGAGTACTGGCTACAGTTATTGAGAAAGAAACATAGAAACATAGAATTTGACGGCAGATAAGGACCACTTGGCCCACCTGGTCTGCCCATTTTCCTACCTAACAGATAAGCTGCAGATCCTAGTTAACCAACAGCCTACTTCCTCCTACCCCCACCAGGACTGCCTTATGTCTGTCCCATGCATTCTTGAATTCCCCACTATTCTTGTCTCAAGACCTCCTCAGGGAGGCTGTTCCATGCATCCACAACCCTCTCTGTGGAAAAATACTTCCTCCCATTACCTCTGAGCCGTCCCCACATTACCTCTGAGCCATCCTCTATCTTCAAATTGTGCCCCTTGTTCTTGCACATCTTTTCTGAAAGATGCTACCCTCTTGGACTTTGATTCCTTGAGGTACTTGAAAGTTTCTATCATGTTCTCTCTCTCCTTCTTTCCTCAAGGGTATACATATTAAGCTCCTTTAGTCTTTCTTCAGATGTCTTCTGGTGCAGACCCTGACCCATTTTGTTGCCCTCCTCTGAATAGCCTCCACTCTGTCTGCAGAGAGGGGTCTCAGAACTGCACACAGTACTCCAGATGGGGTCTCACCAACTGTCTGTACAGAGGAATAACAACTTCTGTTTTCTAATAGTGATGCCTCTCCCATGCATCCCAGTATCCCCAGCATTCCTTACTGCCTTCTCACATTGCTTGCTCACCTTTAGGTCATCTGATATAACTACCCCCAGGTCCCTTTCCAATTTTACTGTTGTCAGTATCTCACCCCCATTGTGTACTCTTCCCTGGATTTTTATTTCCCAGGTGCATTACCTTGCACTTCTTTGCACAGAATCTGAGCTGCCATACATTTGACCATTCCTCCAAACTTGCCAAGTCCCTTCTCATCCTTTCAACTCCATCTTGTGTATCAACCCTGTTGCAGATCTTTGTGTTGTCTTCAAAGAGACATACTTTTCCTTCCAGTTCCTCAATGTCACTTATAAAGACATTAAAAGGACTGGTCCAGTACTGAACCCTGCGGTATCCCGCTAGTAACCCTCCTTTCTTCACTGTGGACTCTGTTTACTACTACCCTTTCGTCCTGTTGTCTAACCAATTTTTATCGAGGCTACCACCTTGGGACCCACTCAAGGCTGGCTAACTTATGTATTAATCTTTGCGTGAGACTGTATCAAATGCCTTGCTAAAATCTAGGTAGGCCATGTCCACAGCCCTCCCTGGTCTACTACTTTGGTCACCCAGTCAAAGAAATCTATTGATTCTGCTGACACGACCTTCCCATCGTGAATCCATGCTGCCTTGGGTCCTGTGCCCCACTGGCCTCTAGGTACTCATCAATTCTTTCCTTCAGAAGTGATTCCATCATTTTCCCTACCACTGAGATCAAACTAACTGGTCTGTGGTTTCCTACCTCTGTCCTGCTCCCACTTTTGTGAAGAGGAATCACATCTGCCCTCCTCCAGTCCTCAAGTACCACCCCATCCTCCCATGATTTGCTAAAGAGAGTAGTCAGTGGTGTCACTAGTTCTGCCCTTAGTTCTTTTAGAATTCTTAGATGAATCCCATCAGGCCCCATTGCTTTGTCCACCTTCAAATTTATTAGTTCTTTCAGAACTTTCTTCTGTAAATGGACTGGTATCCACCCCCCCGTCTTCAGCCCAGTTTCTGCTTTGAATTTCTTCCAGTGGCTACCTTTTAGTTTGAATTTAATAACCAGGAGAGAAAAGGGCATCTATTGTAAAAATGCCTGCATAGCCATATGGAAAGCACTATCTTGAATGTATCGGTCTTACAGTGGGGTACATACATGGGAGGTACATCTGGGCAATTACCATTGGTGATGCGGCATAGTTCTGTCCATTGATGCATACAGTCTGATTTACAGTATATCAATCAGGATCCAGACTTTCTAGACATTTTCTGATATGTAGTAAGCCACAGACATTAAAGAAAAAGAGGCAGGTGTTGCCAACCACCATTGGAAGACCTGATTACTGACTGAGTGGATTTTGGCGATGGTGGTGTGCAGGAAGGACCAAGTACCATGCACCTGGGGAATCAGAACCGTGCACACAGAGTGAGGGGTTACCAGTACACTGTAAGTGGGGGTGGGCGCCAGTAACATGACACTGGGGTGGGAACCAGTAGACACTAATTGGAGAATAATTGGAAAAGGGAGGGGTCAAACACTTACCTAATGGGGGGCCAGTACCATGCATCTTGGCTGACCATTTCCTCGTGTACCTGAGGGTTGATCCAGACACTTACACCTGGTGGGTGGGCATAAGTACCATCACCTGTGAGGGGTCAGTACCTCTACATGGGGAGGGAAGTAATACACTGCTAGTTAGGGTTGAACCAGAATCCTGTATCTGAGGAGTGGACCCGATGCTAACACCTGTGTGGAGGTGGGGTGGGACAGTACCCTTAACATGGGAGGCTGAGGAAGGGTCGAGCACCATGCACCTGGGGGACCAGAACCATGAGAATGGGGAGAGTGGGGGTGGAGGTGCAAGTAACTTCACCCCATGCCATAGACAGGCAGCACCTCCGAGAAGGTTATCATGCATGCTACTTGTCTAAGATGTCTCCCTTCCCCACTCCCTCATGTTCAGTGTACTGTTCCACCCCACCTCCCATAGCTGCTGGTGTCTGCACCCCATGCAGGTTCTGGATCACCCCAACCAGCAGGGTATTTCTCCCCTTCCCCATGCACTGGTAATAGTCCCTCCCAAAACTGACAGGTACCCCCGGTTGTGTAGGTGTCTGCTGACTTGACCCCTAGGTGCACTGGAAATGGTCCCTCATGATACAGGGTACTGGCCCCCATTAAGGAAAGTGATTGGTCCCCACCCCTGGTTTCCCATCATCCCCAAGTAGTATGTACTGGCACCCCCACCCCACTTGCAGTATACTGATTCACCCTCACGCCCCCATGTGCATAGTTCTGGTCCCCAGGTGCCCTACCCCAACCCCCATGTTAAGGATACTGTCCCATCCCACCTCCCTCAGGTGTTGCTACCAGTCCCACTTCCCTCAGATGCAGGATTCTAGTTCAATCCAACTAGCAGTGTATTGCTGCCCCCCTCACCATGTAGTGGTACCGCCCCCACACCCCAAAGTGATGAGTACTGCCCACCCACTGGTGCAAGTGTCTGCCATTCCCCAGGTGCACGGGAAATGGTCAGCCAAGATGCATGGTAGTGTCTCCCATAAGGGACAGTATTTGGTCCCTCCCAGTTTCCTCATCATCCTCCAAGTAGTGTCTACTGTTTCCCACCTCAGTATCATGTTACTGGCACCCCACCACTGTGTACTAGTAACCACCCCCACTCTGTGTACACGGTTCTGGTCCCCAGGTGCATGGTACTTGGCCTTCCCAATCCCCCCACCCATGATTAGGGTACTGTCCCACCCACCCCACCTTCTCCTATGGGGTTGCTGTTGGTTCCTCTCACACCCCAATGTAGGGTTCTGGTCACCTCCCAGGTGCTGAGCACTGGTTCCCCACATGTGCATGGTAATTGTCCACCACCACGATGGGCTTATTGTTTTCCCCCATCCCCAGGACTAGTACTGCCCCCCATGTGATGGGTACTCGGCCCCCCAGTTGTTGGGGTCTGGTCACCCCTCAGGTACATGGGGAATGGGCCTCCAATCAGGGGCAGTGATTGCCCCCAGGTTTAGAGACCTGACAATCATCCCTCAAGTAGTGTATAATGGTCCCAACCCACTGTCGGGCTCCTGGACCCCCCATCCACCTCCATGTATTATGTACTGGTTTCCACCCCAGTTGCAGGGACTGGGCCCCCACCCCATTTGCAGTGCACTGGCTTCCCCTCCTCTTCACATGTGCATGGTTCTGGCCTCCACTCACCATATTAAGGATACTGTCCCACCGCACCTCCTTAGAGATGCTGGTATCTGCCACCCTCAGATACAGGATTCTAGGTCACCCCAATGAGCAGGTATTGCTTCGCTTCTCTCCTCCCATGTACTGGTATTACCCCCAAGATGAGGTAGTATGTCCCCTCCCCATGTAGGTGTCTGGTCAACCCCAGGTGCATGGGGAAACTGGGTACTCAGTGGCATCCCTCAGAGACTGGTGCTGGGAGGGTACTCAGTGGCATCCCTCAGACTGGTGCTAAATGGGGCACTCGGTGGTCTGTATGTTCTCAAAATCATTTTCCAAGGTCGTTACGCTGCCTGTAAGCCCATCAAATTCATCTGAAAGGGTAGCTACAGATGCAATCACTCGGGTAAGCTTTAATCCAATAGATTGGATGTTTCTTCTCCGACGCATCCCTGAGTTTTTGATCAGGCCTGAGGCGACCGCATGGTTGGAGTTGGTGGGGATTCTTCGATCTAGCTTCTGATCCCTGTAATTGATCTTTCCGCTGATTTCCCATTCTGTCACAGTAGGATTCTGATAGAGTAGTGCTGTTTTAGGACAATTTAAGTAACGATAATCACTTTTAAAGTTGAAGATTTTTTTCAGTTGCAGAGCCTCTACCATTAGGCAGCCATCTTGCTCAGGCTCCGCCACCCCTTGCCTCAGTCTTTTAATCGGGTCCTCATGCCTAAACAAGCGAAACGAAAAAAACACTTTAGACTGTGTGTTGCACTGTCAGCAAACACTGCTGTAATTTATTTGTGGGAGTAGAAGAAATAGCCCATGGGCAATAAAGCTGTATGGACTGTGCCAATAAATACTGCTGTTATTTATTCCTGGTGTAGATGAAACAGAAATACCCTGTGGTGAATAATTGTATGTCCCTCCGTCAGCGAACCGAAACAGTGGGTGCAGCAACTGAGACAGTGCAGGGTGGTGCTAAACACTAACAGGCAGCCAGCCCATGGAGAAAACAAAGTTCAAAAGTGCGGCAGACTGAACTGGGTGCAATCCTAAAACTCCAATGTCTGCAGGATGAAGTTCTAAATATTTATTCAAGCAAAGGTTCCAAAATACGAACAGCTCAAGCCACGGCCCAGCCCTGTGCTTCGACTCATCCCAGCCTCCTTAGGGCGGTAGCTTGGCTGCTCATATTTTGGAGTATTTGCATTGAATAAATATTTGAAACTTCATCCTGAAGACATTGGAGATTTTGATTGCACCGGCTCCTAGTGTGCTACACTCTTTGGACTATGTCCCTCCATCCCTGATCTCTGCTTCCATCTCACTTTCACTGTCTCTGCTATCTCTCTCATCATGTTTCCTTTTTTTTTTTTTTTAATTAATTAGTATATTTTATTTCATTTCCTTCCAGGCATAGCGGTTTGAGGCACCAGCCAGATCTAGAGTAGCACTTTAATTTCTGTGATGTTATTATTATTATTCATGTTTATTTATAGTAGTTTCAGGGATGATGTCACTCTAAGGAGAGGACTTACCCCCATTAAAGCAGCAGTGCAACGAAAGTGGGTTAAAATTTGACCCAACTTTTTTCTTACTAGTTGACGGCAGATGTCTTCCAGTTTATTTTGGTGGTAAAAGTTTCAGTTTTCATTATCATTTAAGAATTTTATGAACATTTTAAAATAATTATTTCTCAAAAAAAAGATGTCCACTTCTCATTTTTACTGAAATAATACTGAGGACCTGAGGGCAGTAAGAGTTCAGACCAAAATGCAAATGTACAGTAGACGGCATATGAAGCATCCAGAAAACCCAGATCAATAGTTCTGCCAAGATTTTCATAACCATAGCAGAAAATTAGCTTTTGGAATAACTTATTTCGTTGTACTACTGCTTTAACGCTTATTATCTATGCAGAGGTAGTTTTATGCCTTTGAATCAAGGCAGTGGTACTGCATAGTATAGTTCCTGTTACATGTTATATACTTTATGATTGTGGATGTTGATCTAGAGAAGAAGGAGAAGCTGAGGCATATTATAGTTTTTTTTTTTTTTTTTTTATTTAATGTACTTTATTAAACATTATACAAAAAGTAAAAGCATCATACACACTGAACCAGAAACACCAGCCAGAGTACTTGCAAAGCTGAACCCTGCATCAAGAGGGACTATTGCCCAGTGCACCTGGGGGTTGAGTCACCAGACCTACACACCTGGGGTGGGGTACCTGTCACCTGGGGTTGTTACCAGTACATCCAAGTACATAGCTCCAGGTGTCCAAGGTGTAGTGTGGGTCTAGTGTGGTATTGCAGGGTCCACACCTTGCGCTACTGTCCCTCCCTCCCTCCCCACTCCTCCCACCCTCCCTCCCCATGATCCTTGCTTCCCCTATGCCTATCCCAGCCTCTTTAAGCTGCAAACTGTCTTCAGCAGGATGACCTCTTCCGGCATTGCATTCCAAGTGTCCACCACCATCTCTGTGAAGAAGTGCTTCTTGACCTCCTTCTGAACCTCCCACCCTCCAGCAAGACTGGCCCCCTCATATTATGGTTGCCACTCGTCTTAAAAGAAACTCAGAAAGGACAGGGGAGGAAGTGGGGATGGGTGTGGCACTGTTGGTCAAAATTTCATAGGTAGTGGAGGGGTGGAGCGAGGCAGAGGACGTGGAGGCAGTTTGGGTCACCCTGCAGATGCAGGTGGTAAGAATAGAGTAAAGGTTGGGGTGGTGTACAGACCCCAAGAGGCTCTAGAAGAGAGTTTGGTGGCAAATGTTCAGGGCCACTGTAGATTGAGGACGGAAAGGTAGTGGTATTGGGGATGTAAACATGCCAGGAACAGACTGGGGACTATGACGTCCTCGGTGCCAAGTAGCAGAGGTTGCTGGATGTCTTCCAGGATGCATTCCTGACCCAGCAGGTGGGTGAGCCAACTAGGGATTTGGCAAATTGAAACTTTTGAAGCTGATGCATTCTGGTAGAGTTAGTAAGTGGACAAGCTGGAGCTGCAGAGTCGGAAGGGGTGGGGTGAATGACTGGGTTTCTTTTGAGGCAGGAAGAGAGAAGTTCTGCGAATGGATCTGATGGAGCGGACCGTTGTCATGGGAACCGGATTCTGTGGGGAGGTTGGACAAGATTAGGCGGACATTGATGCTGGTAGCTTATGGGAGACAGTTGAGAAATGGGTGCAGGAGGCTACTAGCTCCTGTACAAGGGTAAGGCGTGAGAATGGTAGAGCCAACAAGCCATGTTGGGGAACCGGGAGTGCAAGATGCAGTGAGGATAAAATGCTGCCTATGCACGTTTAAGTGCTCCAGGGGATAGGGAGAGAGGTGAGTACGAGTTGTCAGCTAGAAGGGTCACAAGAGTGGTGAGGAGCCAAGTCAAGATGGCGCAAAACCTGACTAGGGAGATCCGAGGGGGTGAAAGGATTCTGTATATACATAAGGGAGAAGAGAAAAGGGATGGCATGGATCTCAGGATTAGAACTGGGGAAGGATGGGCTCAGGAGACAGGGATCCATTCAGCCCGACGAGAGGGTGGGGAGGCGGCAGAGCCGAGAGGTCTGATGGAGTCTAGAGGACCGGAAGAGACTGGAATACAGGTCAGGCCTGACTAGAAGGGGATGTGTGCTTAAATGAGGGTGTGGATTGGGAGAGAGAAATCACAGTGGATAGGGTGAAGGGGCCCTTCGACGCTAAAACTGATAAGGCACGGAACTGGATGGGCTGCATCTGAGGGTTTTGAAGGAACTGACGGATGAACTAGCAGCTCCACTAGCTGTACTTTCTTAACCCTCTCTGCAGACAGAATGGGTGCCTCAAGACTGGAGGGTGGAGTATGTGGTGCCTATCCACTAAGGGGGTCTAGGGAGAGATGGGAAATTATAGGCCTGTCAGCCTAACGCCTGTGGTAGGCAAACCAATGGAGGTCATCATCCAGGAGAAGCTCGGGAGGCAACTGGAAAGGTTGGGACACCTGGTTGACAAACAATATGGTTTAGTCCGGGGAGATCGTGTCAGACCAGCCTCATAGATTTTATGACTGGGTGACTGGGACACTGGACCGACAAAGATCGGTGGATGTCGTATACCTGGATTTCAGTAAGGCGTCTGATTCAGTCCCTATATCAGGTTGTTAACAGAGCTGGGGTGGGTGGGATTTTTTAATTTTTATTTCAGTCTTTGGTAACTGGGTAAGGTCCACTAGGCACAAGTGCCTGTTTTCAGGGTGATCTGGGAGCACTGGGCAGTTAAGTGACTTGCTCAGAGTCACACAGTATGCAATGGAGGTTGTGAGAATCAAACTCTGGTCTGGTCTGCTGAATTTATCAAGCTCATTCACACCACGCTCCTGTAACCTCTAGGCTATACTGCCAGCCCTGGATGGGGTGGAAGGACAGTTGCTTAGCTGGGTAGAAAATTGGCTAATGGCGCAAACACAGAGAGTAGTGGTTGGTGGAATAGGTATCAGTGGGGTCCCCAGTGTTGGGTACTGGGCCCTCCTGTTCACTGCCTATGTATCAGATATGGGGAGGGGTTAGGAGTAGGGTAAGCCTCTTCACGGATGACTAAAACTTGGAGCAATGGCAGATGGGGACGAAGCAAGAGAGACAGTCCGGAGGGACCTGAATACCCTGGAGGAGTGGTCAAGGAGGTGGTGAAACATAGAAACATAGACTTTGATGGCACATAAGGACTGCTTGGCCCATCTAGTCTGCCCATTTCCCTACTACAGGATAGGCCGCAGATCCTAGTTAACCAACAGCCTATTTCTTCCTACCTCCACAAGAATTGCCTTATGTCTGTCCCATGCATTCTTGAATTCTCCCACAGTTTTAGACCCGCAACCTCCTCAGGAAGGCTGTTCCATGCATCCACTACCCTCTCTGTGAAATAATACTTCCTCACATTGCCCTGAACCCCCCATCTTTAAATTGTGTCCCCTTGTTCTTGCACGTCTCTTTCTGAAAGATGCTACCCTCTTGGACTTTGTTGATTCCACTGAGGCACTTAAAAGTTTCTATCATGTCCCCCTCTCCCTTCTTTCCTCAAGGGTATACATATTAAGCTCCTTTAGTCTCTCCTCATACGGCTTCTGTTTCAGACCCTGCACCATTTTAGTTGCCCTCCTCTGGACTGCCTCTATCTTGTCTATGTCCTTGCGGAGATGGGGTCTCCAGAACTGGACACAGTACTCCAGATGAGGTCTCACCAACTGTCTGTACAGAGGGATAACAACTTCCTGTTTTCTGCTGCTGATGCCTCTCCCTATGCATCCCAGTATACCCCAGTCCTCCTGCTGCCTTCTCACATTGCTTGCTAACCTTAAGGTCATCTGATATGATTACCCCAGGTCCCTTTCCTTTTTGTTGTTACTACCTCCCCCATTGTGTATTCTTCCCCTGGGTTCTTGTTTCCCAGGTGCATTATTTTGCACTTCTTTGCATTGAATCCTAGCTGCCATACTTCTGACCATTCCCTCCAACCTTGCCAACCCTTCACATCCTTTCCACCCCATCTCTTGTATCAACCCTGTAGCAGATTTTTATGTCATCTGCAAACAGACATACTTTTCCTTCCAGTCCCTCTGTAATGTCACTTATAAAGACATTAAAGAGGACCGGTCCCAATACTGAACCCTGCAGTACCCATTAGTAACCCCCTTTCTTCAGAGTGGACTCAGTTTACTATTACCATCTACTTCCTGTTGTCCAGCCAATGTTTTACCCAGGCTACTACCCTGGGACCCACTCCCAGGCTGGTTAATTTGACTATTAATTTTTTGTGGGACTGTGTCAAATGCCTTGCTAAAGTCTAGGTAGGCCATGTCCACAGCCCTCCTGGTCTACTACTTTGGTCACCCAGTCAAAGAAATCTGTTAGATTCTGTCTAATCCAGGGAAGTGTAGGGTGCTGCATCTGGGGGTCAGAAACCAGGTAATGTTATACACCCTGTGGGGGTCATCTCACTGCAAAATACAGTGAGTGAAAATGATCTGAGAGTGGTGGTAAACGCATAAATGAATAACACTGAAAACTGCAGAAGATCTGCAGCCAAAGAAACAAGGTTCTTGGCTGCATAGCCAGGAATTATGTCCAGGAGGAGGAGGTGATCATCCTCTGTATAATGCCTTGGTCAGGCCACATCTTGAGTCCTGCATGCAATTCTGGAGAACTCTGTCTCAAGAAGAATATAGTACTGCTGGAGAGGGTCCAGAAGAGGGCAACCAGGATGATTCAGGGCATGAGAAAGGACCTATAAGGAAAGTCTGAAGAGCTTGGACTGTATGTGCTGGAGGAGAGGAGAGGAGGCAGGGGGACATGATATGGGTCTTCAAATATGTAAAGGGATAACAGGGGTGGAGCCAAAGAGATGTTCAGACTAAAGACCTCCTTCAACAAACTTGAGGACTGGTTCTGTAGTCAAAAGCTGCTACTGAACTACAACAAAGCCAAGTCCATGCTTCATTCCACCTCTACAATAAGCATGGGCACTCCCCTCGAAATCACTAATAATGCTGGTGAACAGATTGTACCTGCTCAATCGTTTAAGTACCTAGGGGTCGTCATTTGATGACTCTCTCACTTATCTGAACCATATTGACTCCCTTGTCAGGTCGGTAAATACAAAGATTGGGGTTCTCTATAGACATAAGAAATCCTCACTCCAGAAGCACTCTGAATCTCAGTCTCCAGCTCCATACTCCCCATGATAGACTACGGGCTGGTGGTCTATGGAGCTGCCACTGATACAGCACTCAACAGGGTCCAAATTGCACTAAATAGGCATGCCGCCTGACCCTGTCTTTGAATCACTACACTCATACTTGCACCCTGTGTAGGCGTACAAACTTCGTTTAACCTGAAGAGCGGATCAAATACCAAACCTGTCTCCTGGGTAGAGAAGGCACTCTCGGAAAAACCCCACCCTCGTAGGAAACCTGCTAGAGGCCTCTCTCTCATCCCACATCACCAGAGGAGGAAGAATGGAGCACTGTCCATCCCATTCTGGCAAACCTCATTTAGGCAGCTACTTTCTCCTCAAGCCCCTCTGGTTAAATGAACTCCCATTGAAACTGCAAACACACAGCTTGCCACAGTTCAAAACAGGCCTCAAACAGCACCTAACGTCTAGCTCAAAATGCACCTGTTCCTCAGGCCCTACTAGAAAGACTAACCTATACCATAGGTAGTACCCAGCATGGAAATCTAGAAAAACCTGCAACCATCCCAGCCTAGCCAGGAGCACTAGTAAGCTATTAATCCTCTTTACAGCTCTGTGTACTGCCTCCCCCCACAACCCCCTCACCCACTTTCTCAACCATAGCCTATCAATGGATATTGGTGGTCTCCAGGCTGAGCTACCCAGAGTATCATCCTAGATATGGCTGAATCCTGTCACAGTCGTTTTGCTTTCCTCTGATTTGTCTAATTCTCATGTAACTGCTCTTTAATTGCCTAACGTGCTGAACCCTGTAACTACTGTATTTGTGTCTTGTATTATCGTCCACCCTGGCGTGGAACCTTTGTAAAAACTTACGCTCACAGGTCTTTCCGATATAATAAATAAATAAATAAATAAAAAGAAAGGTGGCACAATCGGGGAATGAGTGGAAGCTGGAGGGTGAAATTACAGAGAGCAGAAGGAACACACTACTTCAGTGAGAGGGTGGTGGGGCCATGGAATGTGATGCCCGAGCATAGTATAGGAAGGCATTGAAGGGCTTCAAGAGGGGTGAGACAGGTGCAAGGGTAAACTGAAGCCAAGGATGACCCTTTCTGGGGCTGGGGGGTGGAAGAGCGAGCACCAAATAGGGCTGCTACTGAGAAGACACAACAGACCATCAAGCCTATTCTACTGGTTTTAGTATGTTAGTATGGCCTAGCGGGGCCTTTGACAGACCTGTTCAATGCCTCACTTAATTCAAGGTATATACATCAGGATTGGAGGATGGTCCACATGGCTCCTGCCCATAACAGTGCCCCAAGGATGATCCGGGAATTACAGTCCAGATAGACTCACATCCATTGAGGGTTAACTGATGGAGACAATCCTGACTGAGGGTCCAGTGATTCATAGAAGTGTCATGGCAGAAAAGGACGAAGAGGCCCACAGTCTGCCCATTTGTCCAGCTACACTTTTCTGTATTGAATGCAAGCTGCCACCTCTTTGACCATGCCTCAGGCCTCCCAAATCTCTTGCTATTTTTTACCCCTTCCTGCATGTCCACCCTATTGCAGATTTTGATATTGTCCATAAACACTCACACCTCCCTCAAAGCCCTCCACAGTGTCCCCTACAATATATTGAACAGTAGGGGCCCCAGCACTGATCCCTGAGGGACCCGCTGTGACCTTGCACTCTCCAGATGCTACCCTATTTATAATGACCCTCTGCCTCCTGTCCCCAGTCAGTTGCCCATCCATTTAACTACCCTCTGCCCCAGCCCCAGGCCTGACATTTTATACAGCAGTCTTCCATGGGGCGCAGGTCAAACTCCTTCCTGAAATCCAAATAAGCCACATCTACCACCCTTCCCTGATCCAGTTCCTTGGTGACCCGTCAAAAACTCTTATCAAATCTGTTTGACAGGATCTCCCCTAGTAAAACCATGTTGCCTTGGATTCATCAGGCTGCTTTCCTCCAGGTAGCTGGTGATCCTGCCTTTTATTAGTTTCTCCATGAGCTTGCCTACCACCGATGTCAAGCCCAGACTATAATTTCCCTTCTTCCCCCTGTAGCGGGACCACATTTGCCTGCCTCCAGTCTTCTGGCACCACCCCAGTCTCCAGGGACTGATTGGAGAGTGCAGTCAGTGGTACTGCCAATATCTCTTAGTTCCTTAACACCCTGGGTGCACCCCATCTGCCCCATTGCCTTGTCCACCTTCATGCAGCCTAGTTCCCCAAAAGTTCCTCCATGAGGAAAGGCCTCCTCTCCATTTCCCCTCCACGCCATTTCTTTTACTGCTCTGCTGCCCTCATCTTCTTCCTCCTATCAAACACTGAGCAAAAATAGCTGTTTAGCAGGTCCGCTTTCTCTCTGTCCCCTTGTAGCATCTCCCCTCGTTTGTTTTTAACTGGAGTATTCCCTGCCTAGTCTTCCTCTTTTCCTTACATACTGAAAGAAAGTCTTATCCCTTTTTGACCCCTCTAGCTATTCGCTCCTCTGTCTGTGCCTCTGCCCTCTTCACCTCTACCCGGCTTCTCTGGCTCACCTGGTATTTTCCCCAGTCCACTTCTGCATTTGTTTCCTTGAACTTCCTGAAGGCTTTCCTTTTGTCTTTACCTTTTCCACTACTTTCCTAGTATACCACAGAGGTTTCCTCCTCTTATTTTTACTTGTTCTCTTGACACAGATGTCAGTGACTTCTACAATAGCTTCTTTATCCTCCCCATATTGCTTCGCCTTTGTCAAATCCTCCACCCTTCCAAGTCCTCTCCACTAATTCCCCATTTTCCTGAAGTTTGCCCTCTTGAAATCCAGCACCTTCAACATAGACGGTGAACCTCTGCAGTGTTCCTTACTCTAAACTTGGCCCGTGTTGTGGACACTTGGCACCAAGATGTTCTCCACCGATACATCTCCTACCCTATCCCCATTTGTCAGGACTAGATCAAGAGTAGCACCTGCCCTGGTTGGCTCCCTGGAGCCAGTGCAGGGAGTCAATATCTCCCTGCTGCTGGTTGGAAGCAACCCGAAGGTGCTCAGTCTACGTCCGGTAGGTTCAGCTCCCCTATCAGCACCAATTACCCCTTGCCACTATTCTCACAAACTCATCAGCCATGCTTCTATCCACAGATTCCTGCTATGCCAGGGGCCTGTAAACCACCCCATACACACTGTCTCCCCTTCCCCACCAACAGGAGACCCAGAGTCATTCTGCCTCTCCGCTTTACCCTGCAATTCTGATGTCCTGAAACTCTCCTTACGAAGAGTAACCCCCCCCACCCTGTCCCTTCTGAACAATTTGTACCCTGGTATCTCCATTTCTCATCCCTGTTCCTTGTGGCACCATGTTTCCGTTCCCCACGATGTCAAGGCCCTCCTCAACCATTTTGCTGTTAGATCTGGAATCTTTCTACCCAGACTTCTGGCGTTTGCACACATGACCCTCCACCCCCCCTCTTTCCTCCTGTCCTATATATTTTGCCCCTACCCTTTGGCTGTGTGGGTAGAGCTTTGCCCCCGCCTCTTGCTCATCAACAGGGCTTCCCCCCCCCCCCAATCACACCATACCCTTCTGGGCACACCAACCTGCAAGCCAACTATTGAACTCCACTATACTTTGCCTCACCTCTGTGCTGGCCTTTGGTACTGGCAGCACCTCAGAAAGGACAGGGATTTAAAGTCCAAGCTGCTGCAGAACCTAACCAGTGCCATAAACCTTGCCTGTACCTCCCTGCTCCCTTGAAAGGTCGTTTGTGCCTATGTGGAAGATCAGATGAGTTGTCCATCTATTTCCCTCCCTTGAGGGATCAATGCATAACTTTGGCTGCTGTCATACTTGGCAGGCACTCCACCCATATTTTATCCTCTCTCTCTCTCCCCTATCTGCTTCTCCCCCATGTAACTACTTTATAATAGAGTCCCCACTATTAAGACTCTATCCTCTTTTTCTTTCTGGGTGCCCCTCACTGCTGCTGTTCTCCTCCTCTTTTCACAATATTTCCCCATCCTTTCCCTTACTATCTTCCCTAGACCCTCCTCCCCCATGTGTCACCTGCTCAAATCCCGGGCCTTTCTGGTTCTGTGGTTCCTTAGTTCAGCCTTTTCCTCTTCTGTATCTTTTGATACTCCGCTCCCTATCCTGCTCATCTCCCTGACCCAAAACCTGGTTTTCTGGCTCTTCTATGGTGCTACCCGACCTTGTGCCTTGCTCCATTTGATCACCCCCACCCCCAAAGCTTCTAGGCCATGCTCCATTTCCCTTCCTGCCGAAGGCCCGTCCACCCAGCATCCTTGCTTCCTGCCTGTCTTGTTCACGTTGAGTTTCCTCCTCTCCGTCCTTGCTGTTCCTGCACAGGCGTCCCAGGTCCCACTCTTGCAGCCCCAATCTGTGCCTTCTTGCGGAGTCCTGATCAGGGGCCCTGCTACCCTTGGACCCCTTCCAGTACTATCCCTCTCTCTGGTCTCCCTTGATCCCCCTCCCCCGCCTGGTTTTTGGGAACTCCCATTCTGGGCTCCTCCTGCTGGGATGCCCTGTTCCCCAAGTACCTCCATTTCCTCTCCTTGTGCCTGAAGTTTCAGCACCCAATGTATTTTGTAGGCAACCCCATGCCCCTCCTTTTCCACTCCCCGTCTCCGAATTCCTTCCACTTCCTCCCTGAGCTTTGCCAGCTGGTGGCACACTGGGCAACCCCAAATTTCCAAGCCCAATCTAGTACCATGGCGCCCCACACCCTGTGCACCAACCACCCCCAAAGATGCCATCTCTAGTGACATGAGGCCCTTCCCCATCCTGTCATGCACCTTTGGTCAGCCCCCACTTCTCTTTCAGTACCCACTTATCTCATTTCACACACATAATCACGTACTTTCCCTTTCGCCCAGCCTTCACCAACAAGGTTCTTGAATGATCCGTGCTTCAGTGCCCTCACCCTGATCAGAACTACCCTAGTTTTGCCTGTACCCTTGTTTACAGTGCCCAAACAAAAGATTTGCACCACAGCAGCCACTGAGCCCGCACCAATGATCTGCACCACAGCAGCCACAAACCCTGTCAGAGCTGCCCTAGCAACATGTACACTTGCTTGATCAGAGCAATATTCTTTAAAATCCTCTAAGGTCAGGCACTCCCCTTGGCTCCACTCCACCGTCCATTCAATAGAGGTCGGGGCCAGGGTGGGTGGTGTCTTGAAAATTACACCTCCTCCTGTGTCTGGTGAAAGGAATGCAGCTGGGCCTGTCCTTTATAGCCCAACCGAGTCGAATCTTAGCCCTGGCTCCTGAATGGCCATTGGCCTTTCCCTGGTACCCTGGCCTGCCACGACTTCAGCCACCAGGAAAGCCCACTTCTCTGCCTCTCCTGCTGCTGATGCAGCACTGGCTCCTCCTGCCCCAGGCGCTGTCCTCTGCCCCAAGCCCTGGCCTGTCCTAGTTTGAGCCGCCAGGATCACGCCTGCTCTAGACTCCACTGCAGCTCCGATTTTTCTTCACCTGCTCCGACAGGTAATTACAGCTCCTCCTGTGTTACTTTTGGAAGTCAATGGACTGCAGTATAGTAGATGGCATTGGAATTGCCGATGGCCGATCCTGCCAGACCAACCTGGTAGAGTACTATGAATAAGTAACTAGACTACTGAACATGGGCCGCATATGGTGGATGTCCTGTACCTGGACATCATGAAGGCATTCGAGTCAGTGTCGCATGGAATACTAGAATTAATCTCCTGCCCCTCACCACAATTTTTCATGGCCAGTTTAAAGTCACACTCGTTCACCTGAAAGATGTGTGCTTCCCACTGTATTTCTTTATTTTATTTATCTATTTGTATTTCAGATGACACCTTTGAACGAAGGGCTCGTTTACAAATGTTCACGTCAAAGCAATAATGACAGTGCAGTAGGTATGAAACATAACATCATTACAGTGGAACTTACACAAGTTAAGCGATAGGTTTCCCATATCGCTACTTCCTATCTCATTCCTTCACCGCAGGAGATGCTGACATAAAATCAATCCCTCCCCATATCAACATTACCTACCCCTGTGCATTACGCATGGTCACTTTACTATCTCACTCTTTCCTATCTGAGTTCCTAACGTACCCCCCCCAAATAAAAATAACATTATTTCATTGTTAACTGCCCCATGCATCATTCCTGATCAGTTTCTCCATCTCACTCCTGCCACATAGGACATTCTATAACATTACTTTTCTAGCCAACATGTTCAGTGTATGCAGTAGGGAGTATACTAGCCATTGCAATTACAGCTGCTATGTATTAAAACAAAAGTATGGCATAAATAATCTACATAAATAACTGGACTGATGCAATGTTTATGGAGTCTGTACCCTAGGTGGGACCCATAAATAGGGTTACCACCTGTCCTGATTTCATGAGGACAGTCCTGATTCGGAGAGCTGTGTCCTGCAAAAACAAGAAAAATGCCGATGTCCTGATTTTATAGAAGAAAAAATATTTTCTAACTTTCCACTAAATGTTGCAGAAAACTGTAATACCTTAACTAAAATACCTTAAAATGATAAGAAACAATAGAAACCACTAAAACTACAATACTTGGCCTTAATTCTGATTATATAGTGAAAACAAGTCTGTTGCATTGGTGAGGGTTGGGTACTGTCCTGTGAAAAATCATGTTTCAGTAAGAATGTCCCACTTTGGGCTTTTGAAAGGTGGTAACCCTACCCATAAGTGCTTGAATCACAATTTCTACCAACCTCTTTTATGCAGTGCTCAAAGAAACCTCTCACCCAGTGAGAATACCATCTCAATGCAAATTCTTTCCGGTCAGAAAGTTTCCTTGCAGGAAAATATTACAGGTCATCAATCAAAAGGGTACTACTACACTACTGACTACTCAATTTTCAAGCCACCAGACGCCCACACACACACACACAGCGCCACGCACCTCGATTTCCCAGACCTTCTTCACAAACAAGTCAACTTGAAGCCAAAACTACGGTTTCCACAAACATGCAATCTAGTCTTCCAGAACCCGCTTCATCTTCCTCCTCATTACCCAACTGCAGAATTAATATCATGAGATGGAACCAGACTGGCTTATTAGCCATGCGGTTTTGGTTCCGATTATCTTTTCAGAAGCTTGCACATGTATGAGTTAAAGAGATAGGCATGCATTACCGCCCAGAACCATTCTCGGTCCCCGGAACCGATCCGGCCATGGCACCAGCCATAGGTCATCATTAGGAAAATCTAAAGGAGAAAAGGCAGAGTTAGAAATATGAGGAAGGAAATGGGGCAGGATCCAGAAGAAAAGTGATAATTACAAGGTAAGAATAGAAGTTGGAAAACAAAAGTAACAATAGAAGTGAATGGGCTGAAAAGTCCTCAAGTGATGATTAATTATTATACATTGGCCACAAAACAGACCCTAAATTCTCCATCCCGATTGGCTGACTGCCACCCCTCTCCCGTTGTAAAAGCTACAGTAACCCCCACGGGAAGAGGTGCCAGCTGCTGGTCAACCACATCAGGATGTCCCATAAAATCACTCCAACAGTCACCAACACAGCACTTGGAAGGCGGCGAAAATCCTGCTTGATAGCGACCCGGCTAGTTGAGTTACGAATAGTTACTACAACCGCAGACCGCATACCTCAGATGAAATTGAAACTGCAGCTTTCTGCCATGTTCATTGCTATTTCTTTCATACTATCTTCTGTGCCACCGCACAATTTTCAACATTCCCAGCCCTCAAAAACACTGCAACCGGCAATGCTAACTCCAGTACTCTTGGCGTGTACAGTAGCAGCGTGGCTCCAGCAACCAGGGAGCATTTTTTCCAGCGGAACAAGAAACACAGTAAAATAAAGCTTAAAATGAGTTAAAAAATAAATAAATAAATAAATAACTTATTTACTTTTTTCATTACTCAAAAATAGGAGGACACGCAATATACACGAGGGTGTTGGTGATGCCAGGATTTACCCACACCTGATGTGTTTTAGCCACTCGGCTCGCCTCATGACCAAACACACCAGGTGTGGGTCGTCCTAACATCACCAACACCTCTCGTGGTATATGCTTAAACAGAACATATAAGAAGGCTGAAAGGTGGGGGACGGAGACAGAGAGACAGCTGGAGAAAATGAAATTATACAAATGTCCAAAATGGCAGCCTCTGATTGGTCAGCTAGCACCTCTTCCCTTGTAAATCCTCAACAGTACCAATGGGAAGAGGTGCCAGCTATCAGACCCCCATGAAATCACTCTGACCATGAAGGACTGCCAAAGAAGATGAGTACATGCTCACACACAGTTCTGGCGTTCCCGCTCTGAGCGTTGCCACCTCACTTTTAGGTCTTTCTCAATCAGCTCCCTCTTTCTTTCGCTCAGTTCACAATCTGTGACACGATGCAGCCCCAGACTCTCTCCTCCCTCCTCTCTGTTCCCCATAGACTTGTATTTCAGAAAAAAAAAAGAAGAAGCCCAACACTAGCAAAAGACAGCAACTGGCGTAGAGATTGGTTGCACTTGCTAAGCAAGTCGCCCTCCTAACCGCAATCTTCAAAAGCTACCTGTGTAAAAAAAAAAAAAAAAAATCTTACCTCCTGCTCCCCATATTAACTTCTCTTCATCCTCCAGTCCCAGAACAGCCAAAGACGGGGACCGGTAGAGTAATCACAGAAGGGTTCGACATCACATTTTAAATCTGCAGCCATTGCTGCTCTGCACCCTATTTAAACACTGAAATGATGCAAGAAATTCCCCAGTCACCGCAAACTTAAACCTGGAAGCACAAACTAAGGCCCTGTACACATCAGGCTAGTTAAAACATTTTAAGGTGCTTAAAGCGTTTAACTAAGCATACTTCTGGCGCTCCGTCCGCATTTAAGCCGCGGTTTCAAAGTGTGTTAAGAAACGTGCTTAAACCCTGCTGCGAAGCTAGTCTCAAGTCCGTTTTAAAACAGTTTGAAGGAGGAAAACATATTTACCTTGTGGTGTGGATGGGCGTCGATTTTTACCTCTATTACAGTAGGCAACATAACACGTGCTATAATCGCGGAGGATTACCGGGTTTAAAAGCGTTACTTGCCGCTGATGCAGACAGGAGTTTACCGTGTTACAACAGAGTTGGAACTCGGTGAACAATAATGTGGAGCTGCTGTAGTGAGTTTGAAAAGCGTTTTGAAACCGTTATTTAAAATGGTACAAATCTTCAGTTGTAATGTGTACAGGGCCTCAAGCGGTGGCCGTTCGTGCTTCTTCACACAGACTGTCAGCTATGCAGAGTCTCTCAGGTGTCCCACTGACATTTAAAGCTGCAACTTAAAGCAGACTCACTGTTCCACTGACTAATAACCAGACTCTTACTAAACTAAAACATTTAAATAAAAACCTATTTCCAGATTAAGTACCAGCTGTAGTATTATAAAATGCAGCTCACGTGCTACTGCCTATTAATTCTACCTAGCAGCAAGGAACTATTTTTTCTGGCATAACAACAAAATTGTAAAAAACAATCATTTAAAGTAGCAAAAGGTATATTTTTTCTTTTACAAAACTAAAGACAGACATTGTATAATCACAGTATACCACTCCATAGTGTGGGTAATGCTAAGTTTACCAAGCCTGATGTGTTTTGCTCACTCAGCCTACTGACCTCATGACCAAACACACCAGGCGTGGTAAATCCTAGCATAACCCACACCCTGTCGGTATATTGCTTAAACAGAATATGCACATTTATCTGAATTCTGGAATACTGTGAATATGCAGACACACACACACACACACACACACACACACACACACACACACAACAATGTCCACACAGTATTAGAGTTAAACAATATGAGGTTTATTAAAATCTCCTCGGACATTTCAGGCAGCAACTTCTTTCATGGTGTGTCCGAGGTGGAACACATTTAAATTGAAAGCTTCAGCAATGATGACCTTCTGTACTTTAACCCTGTCTGACAGCTGGCATAGTCAGGGATGTCAAGCATCCAAATATCCCTTCTGATGTTACCAGGTCAAAATAATGATTATATTTCATGCAGAGTCTATTTGCACCCTACCGTCTGTTCCAGCCCGAAGTAGGGCAGACTTTCTTGGACCTCCCTGGGCAACAGAAATACTGTAGCAGAGTTCAGCATACATGTGTGACCAATCCCCATCCAGAGAAATGGGACTGCTTGTTGGAGGATTTCTAATTGAAGCGTCTGCTACTACAGTAGGGCACTGCCTTCAGCTCCCAAGGTGTTGCAAGCAATGTGTTTCAAGGTTTGTCCCAGAGTCGATTTTTATTTTTATTGCCTGTGCTGTTTCAGGGTGCCAGACATCCGAGAGCTCAGCCCCGACTCTGCCCAGCCCAGGGACATGCCTGGAGCAGCGATCCACCTAGGCTTACCCCTCTGGGTGGGGCCCTCAGGTGGGCATGGCTCCCACAGGCGACTGAACAAGGATCCTAGCAGAACACGACTGGTAGGGTCTCCTGGCTTTCCCCAGGTTGGGCTGCAGGACTGGACGTACCAGCGGAAACTCTCGCTGAGTCGCCCGGCCAGGGCGCCAGAGGGCAGCACTGAGCCAGAGAGGCAAGGCATCATGAACAGAGCTGGCATCCATTTTTGTAGTAACAGTGGGCTCCCTGAGAGCATGGCATGCAGTAATGTAATGGCTATGCGCGACATCCAGCACACCACCCTGACAGCTTCGGCGTCGGCAGCTGCACATCCCCAGCCACCAGCAAGGCTGAATCAAGTGCGGTTGTCCCCCCCACCCCCCACCGCCAGAGGAGGAGGCAGTCCCTAGGGCGCTCAGTCTTCCTTTCCTCCCCCGACCAGCCCTCCAATGCTCTGAGTCTGTATCCAAACCCAGGGCATCGTGTTGCGAGACAGAAGTCCAACCTCTGCGTGTGGGCTAGCACGCCCAGAATTTGGATGTTGAGGATCCAGTAGTGGGTCTGCACTGTTAAACAAAGTTCTGAATCCCTTTTAAGTTACTTTACAATTATTTGATTACTTGTCTCTCTGGTAACCTTGCTGTAAAGGCAGTACAGCAGGTGCTCTGAAGTTCTGACAGTACAAAAAAAAAAAGGCCCAGGTTACTCACAGACCAGGTGACAGATGCTGTACATGTCCCAGTTGGGGCAGCCTCTGCCACTTCGATGGGGTTTGGTATTTATTTCCTCTCAGGAGAAAAAAAGGGGGTAGCACAGTGTTTCTCCTCAGCATTCTGACTATAACTCTCACTGGAACTGAACTCTCAGGCAGACTTAATAGCCAGCAGCATTCCTCTGTGGCATGCTTGTTCAGCAAGCCTGCAGCCCACCAGGCACCAGAGCGGTGGCTCATGACCAGGAGTGCCAGGGGAGGCACAGATTAACCCTTGCCTGCCTATGCAGCCTGAACACACAGTTTTAGTAAATCCTGGGGCTAACAGTTACATGTAAGCTTGTGGTTGTGCTCATAGTGATCACCTGATCAGCTGAGTGATTACTGTAAGTGGGACTGCATGCTTTTATTCATTAAAGGTGAACTGCCAAGGTGGATGGAGGGCTGCACTCGTCACCCTTGTGGAACCTTAACAATTACTTTTGTGGTGGTGAGAGGAAGGGTGGGATGGGTGCCTAGACAGCGCAGGAATGGGGAAATAATCTGTTGGTTGGGCTGGGGATTGATATGAGGGTTTAGGAAAAGGGTGCTTTGGATGCAGAGTCAGTAAGTAGTGTCAGAATAGACTGGATGGACATTGGGCCTTGTTCTGTCCTTAGCATTCTATGTTTCCATTGAGTTAATGTAACCTGCCTTTGCCTTATGACTTCATGCTTGCTTTACCAGGAGTGGAGGTTTGAGGACTGGAAAGGTAAGTTTGGTGATAAAAGGGGGGACAGGATTTGCTTTACCTTTTTTAATGTAGGCAACAGGAACAGGGAGGTGGATGGGAGGGAAACAAGTACTGGGATGGTAGTGGTGGCAGCACGAGACCAAATATCCAAATAGTTGCTTATTCTGGAAGCGTTGCCAAATATTTGGGAAACCCACTCTTTGTGGTATTCAGGAAATAGTAGTTGGAGTGAGCATAGCTCCATTGACCATGTTGCTGGTCAGTCTGTTTCACCCATCCGCCTCACACTATGTGGAAAAAAAAATAGTTCAGGTATATTTTCAGAATTCGACACTTTCAGCTTGATGTTCTCCTGGTGGATTTATTGTTTCTCAGCTAAACTCTACATAATTCACTGTTTGAACCCCTGTATGTATTTGTGTATTTCATATCCCCCTTCTGTCATCTAGAGACTACACATTGAGACTTCCCGATCTTTTCCTAGGCCCTTCCCTGCTGCCACGGGATCACTGTTGTCATCCTTAACTGTATAGTTTACAGCCTCTCTCTTGGCGTGCTCAGATGATGGCTCCAGAACTGCACACAGTACTCCAGGTGAGGTCTGACCGTGATCTGTACAGTCACAGTATGACCTCCTTTCTGCAGCTGGTGAGCCCCACCTCATGCATGCCGACATCCTGTTAGCTGTCCTGTCTGCTTTACCCGCGGGCAGAGGTTTTAGACTGTTGCTAATTATCTTTCCCAGGTCCCTTTCCTCCTTTGGGTTTTCCACCTTTATCCCATTGATACAGTGTTCCCCTTGGATTCACGCAGTCATTGTGCATTCTTTACATATTATGGTATTGAACTTCAGTGGCCAAATACTGTACCACTTTTCCAATCTCCCTACATCCTTGTTCATTCTGCCAATTCCCTCATCTCTAGCCACCCTGCCGCAGAGCTTTGTGTTGTATGCAGACAGATTCACATTCTCTGTATCTCCATCCGTTTCAGTAATGTACATGTCAAATAGTAGTGGTCCCAGGACAGACCATTGAGGCACCCCACTAGTCACCTCCCAGATATCAAAAACTTTCCATTCAGGGCCATTCTCTGAGTCCTATCAATAGACCGTTCCCAATCCCACTAATTAACCCATCCCCAACTCCAAGGTCCCCTTACTACTTCAGTAGCTGCCTCGCAGCTTGGATCAAAGGCTTTAGCTAGACACTGGTTCAAATCCAATGCAAGACACCACCAAACCTAGATGTCCCTATCTAAAAATGCTGCTGAAATTCTGTTTCAGAAATTAAAACTTCAGCTCTGTTGGCATTGAATACTGCCACAGTTATCATGAGCTCCTCTTAAATTTCAAAATGATGTGTATGGTCTCCCAGAGTAACTAACAGATGACAACAAAGGAAACCCATATATTTCAGGAATGCCTTCTTATGCTCTTTAAAACTCTCCCAAACTGCTAGTTTAAGGTGCTGATAAAATACACTGAAATGACAAAGGGTGTGCCCTTTTAAATGACATAGTTAAAAATACCAGAATAAAATATTCTAGGCTGCAGTTAAGGGGCATTTATGTAGATAGGTTCAACATAAAGTTGATTCATCCCTTATTTCCAGAACAGTAAATAAGGATACAAACAAGACATGCAAAGAAGAGGAATTCCACATCACACTTACCCACAAAAGAGTTTGTTGGGTCATTTCAGATAGCATTTGCCCCATGAGTCCAACCAAGGGCCTTGCTAGGAGAATGATACCATGTACATCAAAGGCTACGATAACATTGGGCAGCACCCGTCTAACTTGTTTTAAAAGCCCTTTTAAAGGGCTGAGCCTGAAAGGAGCTACCTAAAGCAGGAGGACTTGGGGCAAACAAATCATTTTTTTCTTTAATATGCTTGGGGTTGCCGGCCCGGTGACATAGAGGGTTGAGCGCTGGTGCCTTACCTCGACCCACTCCGGTGACCGGGTTCGGGAACGAGCCTGGGCTGTCAGAGGTCAGCACATGGTGGGGGCAGAGCTGGATAGAGCTGCTGGCAGGCAAGCTGTCCTCTCCGGGGAGGGAGTGTGGCATCCCTTGGCTGGTGGCGACCCCCAGTGGAGGCTAAGAGATGTCACGGCTCAAGAATGCCTAGGCATTAGGCCATGGGGTGGGGAAAGAGGTCAGAACCGGGGCTGTATGGTTGCCTTATGCATACTCCTCGGACCCCTGGGAGAAAAAATCGGAGGAAAATATGTGGTCAGCAGGATGAAGACTTGACTCCCGCAGGTGCAGCTCCTGGGCGGGCAAGGAAAAGTGAAGTAATTCCGGGGATGAAATTCGGTTGGATGGGGGCTGACCGGCAAAAGTATAAATACAAATGTAAAAACATGTGCTTGGGGTAT
Organism: Neoceratodus forsteri; assembly: GCA_016271365.2. NCBI lineage: Eukaryota > Metazoa > Chordata > Ceratodontiformes > Ceratodontidae > Neoceratodus > Neoceratodus forsteri. Next base: position 23,692,399 of record JADMNL010000040.1, read on the forward strand.
AGCAGTTCAGTCATTTTTAAGGACTTGGGTCAAGATGGCAAATCATTCGTTTATAATGGGGCCAAAGAGCTTCTAAAAGGGTAAAAGGATCCTTCCACAAACAATGTTAGCAAAAGGCTCCTTACTGTCCTCATCTAGGAGATAGCTGCTGGACTGATCCGCTTCTTCACGGACCTTGATCTCTACAAAATCGATCTCCTGACATTTGGCCAGAGCACCCAGCCAGCAGCAGGCTCCATACCCTCTCTTCCATTTAAAGCCACCTCCCATAGGAGTTCCTTAAACTTCTGAGGGGCCTTAATCTGGATAGCTCACCAGGGTTGACTCCCTACCACCCAAATTCCTCAAACTAGGTGCTCCTGCCCTTGTCTACCCAATCTCCTGCCTAATCAATAGATCCTTCCTCACACAAGCATTCCCCGACAAATGGAATACTGCCATTGTTGTCCGAGTACACAGAAGTGGTCTGACCAACCTCACTGAAAACTACAGATGCATATTTATCTTATGCTCTATTGCCAAAATCCAAGAAAGAATTCTCTACAATCAACTGTACTCTTTATCTGGAACAAAATAGTGCCATTACCAGTCACCAGCATGGCTTTCAGAAATCCCATGGGACAGAAACTGCTCTCCTGCAGGTCACCTCTGATATATTACAGGCAATGGAGCTAGGCAGTGTGACTGGAGCAGTCTTTATTGACCTAACTAAGGCATTTGACCTAGTCAACCACCCTCTTCTTATCTCAAGCTTTGCTTCCTTGGAGTTGATAGCAGCACCCTCTCCTGAGTCACTAACTACTTAGCGAATAGGTCTCAGTGTGTCAAATGGGCTGGAAGCGCCTCTTCCCTGTCTAATATCTGACAGGATAGCTCAAGGATCAATCCTAGGGACTCTCCTATTCTCAATATTGATGACCTGCCTCTGAACTGTGGAGAGCATTGGTCCAGCTATACAGGGATGATGCCATTCTTTACAGACCCTCCAGTGATGTCTCAAGTATTAACTCTGACCTGGCAAATGATTTTCAGATCTTAGAAACATAGTTTAAAATATCCTACTAGTTCTGAACACCAAAAGACTAAATCCATGCTGTTCCACCACACCTGCTTCAACACAAGTACCCAACCCACCGGTGATCACAACATCCACTGGCATACAGCTTGAAAAAGTCCCCACCTTCAAATACCTGGGTGTAATGCTTGGCGAGCACCTATCCTTGATGCACACATAACCAGCATAAAGGCTACCAAGCAGAAGATAGGCCTCCTCTGCTCCAACAGCCCCTCATCTCTCGAACCGTGCTAGGAGTACTATTGCCTTGGCCACCCTTCTGTCTGGCCACTTCTCAGGGCCTCAATAATACATTCATCTAAGCCGGGACTCCCACAGAAACTCGGTCGACCTATCATGGATTGCCCACTTTGCTGTAAAGGCCCCAGCCCGTACCCCGTACCCATCATTGTTTAGTGCTAAACACCTTGGGCTGGCCATCTTTTGAAGCCAAACTTGACTTCCCAGTGTATTGCACCTCCTTCAAACTAAATTCACCTCACCCCACCCCTGAGTTTATCTGGCCTAGTTAACCTGAAACCCTCCCTCGAATGCTCAGGTCCTCCCACCTCCCACTGTTAAGTCTACCCAAGACTCACCTAGTTGTTGGCAGAAGATCTTTCTCCTTTGCAGCACCACAAAATGGAATAACCTTCCACATCGTTACTCTCATGCAAGACTCTTCCTTTTCAAAAGTCTATACAAGAAATCTTCTCTGCGCCCTCTGCCTGTAATGGCAACTGTACCTAGCCTTCTCCTGGGCACCACCACTCCTTCTAGCCACTTTATTACTTCATCTTTCCTTTCTCTAGCTCGCTTCCCACATCTGCCTAACTCCTTTTAGCTTTTCACACCAACCTTCTATTAATTACATCATGTTATACATGAGAATGTTATCCCCAACACTGATTGTACAGCAGCCGTTGACATCTGTTATGAACTGTCTCCCTTATGTATATCATCCCAATTTGTTGAAATATGTTGAGCACCTATTTAGAACATATGTTAAATCATCCTTTAACTATCTATCCAAGATAGCTGTTACTCCACGATTGTATGTTTTGACTTACACTTCTGTAAGTTATTATCTGCAGTTGTTTGTTTCTGCCTGTACGGAATGTTCAATTCCCGGGTTGCCCTGAAAAAGGGACTTGTTTGTCTCAGTGGGCTCACCGGTCATCAAAATTAAATAAATAAGAAAAAGAAAATATAAAATGCAAAAGTTCCTTTAAGGACTCCACAGGCAAATTTAAATCTCTTCAAAACTCTTATCTGGAGCCCTGCCTTCATATCTTGTAAATGTTAGTACAAGAAATCCACTTGCACAGTTTACGTTTTTTCTAAGGTAGAAGAAGGCCCTAGGACCCATCAGGTCTACCTCCCTGCGCCATGTGGGTCAATAAAGGTGGATTACCTATATAGTATTTATCTAGTTCATTTTTAAAATGTTCAGCTTGGTTGAATCGATTATATTCTGTGGTAGTTTATTCCATAGTTTTATTGCCCTAATAGTGTAATAATGTTTTCTTTTATTTCTAACTGCCCTTTGTACAAATAACTGTTTATTATTACACCTTAGTGTGTTTGGTTTGTTTGCATATTTGATGTTGCATTCTTCCTTAAGTTGTTTATCATGCACAATTTTAAATAATAATAAAGATCTCCTCTCTGCGTCTAATTTCTGGATCATATAGTTGTAATTCTCTGCATCTGTCTTTATAGGATAGATTTTTATTCTAGAAATAAGTGTAGTAGTAGTAGTTCTTTGGATGCTGTCCAGAAGCTTTTTATCTTTAGAAAGGTATGGAGCCCAAAAGGCAGCTCCATAGTCTTAGTGGGGCCTAATATATGAATTATACAAGGGCAGTATACAGGTATCCTGTCTGCAAATAAAGGATCTTTTAATGGAGGTAAGAATATGGTTTGTCCTGAGTGCAATATGTCGACAATGTTCCGAGGGATTAATTGTTCATTAATCATAATTCCAAGATCTTTTTCAGTTTTAACATATTTTATTTCTTTATTAATATACTATTTCATATGTTGATTTCTAGGACCAAGATGCATTACAACACATTTATAGTCATTAAATGCCATATTATTCAAAATAGCCCAGTTCTCTAAGATGTTAATATCTTTTTCAATTCTTTGATATTGTCTGAAGTATTGACTTCATTACATAATTTTGTGTTGTCAGCAAATTTACTGATGATGCCCACAATTTCATTATGTAGATCTGATATAAAGATCCCAAACAGGATGGGACCCAGGACTGATCACTGGGGACACCACTATTTACCGTAATAGGATCGAAATAGGTTTCTAAAATTTTGACCACCTGTGTTCTGTTGGTCAACCAGTCTAATACCCACTTAATTATATATGGGTCTAATCTTATGTTCTCCATTTATTTCACAAGATATGGGAGATCTTATCAAAGGCCTTTTTAAAATCTAAGAAGATGACATCCACTGGGATGCCTTGATCCAGTGACTTACTGACCTTCTCATAAAACGAATAAGATTTTGGTACAAGATCTTCCCTTTGTAAAACCATGTTGTTTAGTATCCTTCTGTCCTTTACATTTCTATTTCTGTTTCAATTCTGTTTTCAAGATTCTCCCCATGGTCTTACAAACAACTGAAGTGAGACTTATAGGGCGGATTGTTCTCTGCTTCTTTTATGGATTGGAACCAACACTGCCTGTTCCCATCCATAAGGTACATTCCTTTCAGCAGTAAAGTGTTTAAATATAAATTTCAAGGGATTTGAAATAGTATGGCTAGTGTTTTTTTAGTAGTTTGGGATTGAAGCCATCTGGCCTTAACGCTGAATCCATACGGATGTCATATATGGCTTTTTCTACCTCGTCTATACTGATCTCTTTTAATTGAGATTGATCCGTGTTAATTATTTCAGACATTAAATACTGAACCAAAAGATTGGTTAAATTTATTACCCATGTCTACGGATTGGTTATTTCTTTTCCATCATCATTAAGTGATGTTATATTGGAACCTTGATGTTTATTATTATTATTATTAATGCAACAAAAATGCCTTTGGATTTTTGTTAATGCTAATTTTAATTCAGTCTGTCTTTTTTTCTTTTTAATTAATTTTTTTAATTCAGTTTTATAATTAAAAATATTAATTTGGCTCTAGCACTTTTCATATTTTGAAATGCATTTTCTTTGCTACTGATTTGTAATCTTACTTTTCTGTTAGCCAAGGTGGTATCTTACCCTTTTTATTGTGAGTTTTCTTTATTGGTACATAGAGGTTTTCTAATTCGGTGATAATAGATTTAAATAATTCCCAACATTGTTCACAGTTAGGTCCCAAAACAGTGTTTCTCAATTATAACTGGATAATGCTTTATTAATTTTAAGATAATCAGCTTTATTGTAGTTATAGATTGTCCACCCTATTTTATTTTTAAGTTTATTTATTTATTTGGTATAATGGTGCTGTTCCTATAGGGCCACTAATATTGAGGTTTGTTACCTCAGAGGTTAGGTTAGTTAAAACAAGGTCAGAGTATTGGAACCCTTGTGGCTCATACACTATTTGTTCCAGCCCAGCCATTATAAAGAAATTCAAAAAGGCCATCAAGGAAGATCTGGCCAAGCTGATCCCATTCCACCCTGGGAGGTTAAAGTCACTGATGACTACTACATTGGATGGTGGTGTTAGATTTTGATATCTGAGATTAATAGCTGGTCTTGGTTGAGATCAGATGCTGGTGGTCTATAGTAATTAACTAATACAAAATGTTGACCACTTTGTTGTGTTGTTTTATAGCAACACCTTCAATGTCTGTGGAATTATTTGGTAATGCATGTTCTATTGCATTTATTCTATTTGACACATAAATACAAATCCCTCCACCCTTTTTATTATTTCTGTTTTTGTAATAGAGTAGGAATGTCACGATATTGACTTTTACCCAAATATTGGGATACTAAAATTTATTGTGATATATTATGACGATAATCAGCAGAATTAGAAAAATTATTAGGGCTTCTGTTTGCCATCACTACTTTGGAGCCGTATAGCTTAGTGGTTAAGGGCACTGAGCTGCAAACCTGGAGTCGAGTTTCAATCCCATCAGCCCCTACTTGCACCTGTGTGACCCTGAGCCAGTCATTAACTTCCTTGTGCTCCCATGTCGCACCTGGAAACAAATTCTGGCTTAGTGTGCCTTTCCTGGTTAAACAATTTCCCATTCCCAAGGAAAGGATTGTGGAATATTTTGACTCCCAATGGCTTACACTATCCGAGGAACATGGATTCTCAACAGGAAGGTCATGTCAAACAAATCTGATAGATTTCTTTGACTGGGTGACCAGGAAATTAGATCAGGGTAGAGCCTTGGATGTAGCCTACCTAGATTTCAGTAAGGCCTTCAACACTGTTCCACACAGGAGACTACGTAAACAAGCTAGGCAGCCTGGGAGTGGGTCCATAGGTCATAAACTGGGTAAGAAATTGGTTGCGGGATAGACAATAGATGGTGGTGGTAAACAGAGCTCACTCCAAGGAAGAGAGGGTGACCAGCAAGGTGCTACAAGGATCAGTACTGGGACTGGTCCTCTTTTAAAGACAACTCTGCATTTTAACAAGTGATTTCATAAATAAGATGTTTTAGCTGTTAGAATTTACTAGAAATACATTTTTCCATTTTCTGTGTTCCTGCCATGATTTACAGCGCATCTTGGCAGTCCGTCTAAAAGTCTGTATAGAAAACATTTGCCTCCCTCCTGTTATCCTCGTAGTGCCTTTGTTTATGACATCATAGTGCTCACCATGACAACAGATTGTGATGCCACAGACAGCAACTATGTGGTTAGCTGGAAGGACTAGATACATTTGAAAGACTAAGTGAATTAATTGTTGCATTATCTACAATACTGAGTTAACCAACAGCTGGGTAAAGTAACACAAATAAAGAACTAGAAAACAATAAAGTTAAAACATAATTGGTGTAACTCTAGTATTTATAAGCTTTGTATCATAATAGAGAGCTGCTCTTTAATGTCTTTATTAGCGGCATTGCAAAGCGCCAGAAGAGAAGGTATTACTTTTTGAAAATGTCACAAAGATCTATGATAGGGTAAACACTCCAGGGGGATGAAAAAAATGAATAGAGATTTGAGAGAGCTTGAGGAGTGGTCAAGTGTGGCAACTAAGATTCCATGCAAAGCAGTGTAAAATCATCCACTTGGAGCACAGAAACCCAGGGCAGAGTGCAAGATGGGGGAGTGGTATTGTTGACCAAGCAGGAGAGACCTGGGGGTAATCATATCTGATGACGTAAAAGTGGCCAAACAGTGTGACAAGGCAGTGGGAGAGCTAGTGGAATGCTAGGGTGCATAGGGAGGTATCACTAGCAGAAAGAGGGAGGTGATACCATTGCATAAATCACTGGTGAGACCTCACCTAGCTGTGTCCAATACTGAAGACCCCATCTCTGGAAGGACATAGACAAAGTAGAAGTGGTCCACGGAGGGCAACTAAAATGGTGCAGGGCCTGCATCAAAAGCCCTATGAGGAGAAGCTAAAGTACCTCAATCGTGCACTCTGGAGGAAAGGAAGGAAAGAAGGCTATGATAGAGGCTTTCAAATACCTCATGGCTATAAATAGGGTACAAGAGGAAGCAGTTTTCAGAAAAAAGATGCTCAAGAACAAAGGGTCATGTTACGAAGCTGGAACAGGGTAGATTCAGGGGAAACGAAAGAGTGCTGGATACCTGGAACAGCCTACCAGCAGAGAGGTCGGGCAAAATTGTAACAGGATTCAAGAACATATTGGATAGACATAAGGGAACCTTATTGGTTAGGAAAGGAGGTAAAGCCAGAGCCAAGTAAGGACTGCAGTTTTACAGTAGGTAGGGAAACTTGGCAGAATAGGTGGGCCAAGTGGTCCTTATCTGCTGTCACGTTTTGTGTTTCTATGGGTAAGTCAACTGGTGCACAACCCCCCATTTTTCCTGTCCTCAGGCTGGCACATGTGTGAAGGTGTGGTTGTGTGATGCACCCAGAAGGCTGTTACTGCTGCATCATCCAACCTCTACTAGATGGTGACCAAGCAGCAGCTTGTGCTGCCCCCTTCTGAAAAAGGAGAGCTGTAAATGGATGCCCAGTCCTACCTCATGAAGTCCAGCCCTCAAGCGACCTAAGTCTATTATTGAACCTGTTTTTTTTTTTTGTTTTGTTTTTAGCTTTTGTTGACCGGTAAGTGACACTAGACAAATCCTGCCTATTTTCAGGCACGACCCGGGAGGGGATACAGATGAATGCCAACTGACCTTGAACCAGATTAAGCTGTTGGTGGTATTTTTAGTGAATGAGGAAATTTGGCCAGGACACCGGGAAATTCCCTACTCTTCGATAAGTGCCATGGGATCTTTAACATCCACCTGAACTACCACCAATCCAGGCAGATGGGACCTCGGTTTAACGTCTCATCCGAAGATGGCACCTCAGAGTGCAGCACCCTCTCGCTGCTGCACTACAGTGTCAGTACTGGGATATTGGCAAGTGCCAGATCGGGAACTGAACCACAGCCCTCTGATCTCCCGGCCTCAGAGGCGTGTGTACACCTACTGAGCCACTGACACTGGTTTACCGGCATGGCAACAGGTGAGGCACCCAGGCCCTCAAAATGCATTCCACAGGGCCAGCACTGACGCATTTCTAATTTTAGGAAAAATAGTAAAAATCTGATAGGAGGATGGTGGGTAATCAGGAGTTATGGCAGAACCTGGAAAGGGACTGGCTGCTGGAAAAGCAAACTGAGACACTTAATGACTGTATATTGTGGTATATCGTGCTGCATGATGATCACAATACTAGTTTTACAACGATAAATTATCGTCTGTGGTAATTATCGTGATATATAATCATACCGTGTTATCGTGACATCTCTAATAGAAAGTATAACCTGGGATACCATTGAACCAGTTAACTGTTTCATCCCACCAGGTTTCACATAAAGGCTACGATGTCGATGTTTTTATTCATTAATATTTCAGTTCTGAAATATTTACCACGTTAGCTACTAAGATTTGATATGTATTGTGTTCCTTCAGAGCAAATGTAGAGACTATCCTCTTGCCACCTCTTTTTAGTTTAAACATGTCTCAATGGTGTTGATGATGGATTTTCCCAATACAGCAGCCCTCTTTTGTTGAGATGAAGACCATCCCAGCAAAACAGAACTTTATCATCTGAAAATCTTTCCCAATGTGTAATACATTTGACATTTTCTCAACGACATTTTCTTAACACCATTTTCAGAGCCACTCATTGACCTGTTTGATTTTGTCTTGTTTGGCCATATTGGCTCTTGGGACTGGGAGTGTTTGGGAAAAAACAGTATTCACTTCCACCCTGTTTGAGTGTAGTTGCTAGTTTTATAAAATCTTCCTTTATATTTGCTAAGGTAAATTTTGAGATGTCATTTGTGCCAACGTGGATTACCATCGGAGGATTATTACCCACATTTTTCATAATATTTGGGACCACACAATCAATATCACAAATCCAGGCCCCTCTAAAACTAGAGCAAGTGGTACTGGCCTTATCTCTTTGACAGATATATCCATCAGTATATTTAATACTCGAATCTCCCAGTACAATAACTTTCTTTTAGTCTCTGGGGTGTCATTAGTGACATCATTCAGACCGTTTAATGTATCATGTTCTACATTATTGCTACTAAGGGACTAGAAGCAATATCTGGTCCATGTTCTGTTTGTGTTATATTTTCATCTGACGCTGTATTAGGCCCAGGTTCTGTTGTACATTCCTTTTGCTTGGTATATTTTCTAAGCCAGTCTGAATAAGTTGACTACTAACATTAGGTTTAATTTTATTCCCAGAAAGGTTAGATTTCTCAATCTGTGGTATCAATACCTCATCCATAATATTTTTACCTGCTTGGTTCACAGTAGAATCTATTTTAGGGTTCTGGGAGCTCTGTGGTGTACTATCATTATCAGAATCTAGTGCTAAAAATCTGTTCTGTGTGATGATAGTAAATTCCATCACCTTCTGCCTTTTATGTTTGCTTGCATGTGCAAGAAGCATAGTGCCACCATCTGAGAGTTTTTCATAGGTCTGCCACCCCGGTTTCCAATGCCCTGCTCCTTTTGCAGGTGTGGTCCCACCAGACCAATAAATGTCTGAGCTGTCTATGACAGCAGTTCAGATCTGATGGCATACACTTCAGAGTAAATACAGCTACAGCCAGCGGTGGTAGCGTGTAGGCAATTTGCATACTGCCATCAGCAGTATGCAAACTCTCTACACATCAGCACTACATCTGAACTGCTGTCATAGACAGCTCTGTCTTTTTCTTGCAACCCCCGTCAGCTCCAGTGCCCCCCCCAAACAAACACCCAAGTGGCATACCAGGAGCCCACCCCAGCATGCTCATGCACCCCCCAACCTTCAGCACACTGTTTGGCCAGAGAGGTGCCCAATCCTGTTGCCTCCACTGCCCCCCCAAACAGACTTCCAGGTGCCACACTGGGAGCTCTCCCCAGCATGGCAAAAGTCCCTGATGTCTTTGTAAAAAACAAAAAAAAAAAAACCTATAAGAAAATATGGTCCCTTGTTGACTCTCTTTCCCCCAACCCGTTGCCCACCCTCTACGTACCCCACCTCTGCTCTCCCCCATACGCAGCCTCCGAGGCCGGCAACGATCTTCGTGGACCTGGAACACATCTGCACTCTTCAAAGCCATCTGCGAACTGAAGAAATGCTGGTAAACTGTATAATAGCATAAATGTTTTTTTGTTTGTTTTTCCAACTTTAGTGCATATCTCAGCCATTTTGGAGAATTTGTTCACCAAATTTTCAACATGAGGTTCTTAGTACCCCAGTTCATGAACACAGTCGCTGTCGTTTTGTTATGGGGTCACTGTGCAGAATCACCTTCGGGATCGATTTAACGAAACAAGTGTCACAGTTCATGAGGTAGGCCCCAAAACCCTATGTTGAAAATTTGGTGAAAAAATTCCCAAAATTACTGTTTTATGAGCGTGCATTAAGCAGTTCCTACACATGCTCGTAACTTTGAGAATTTAATATTTTCATTCCAGATTTTCAACATTGCCATTTTACCACACCTTCTTATGAACAGTACAGCTGTCATTTTCACATCTTGCCCAAAATGTGTGTTTGCACATTTAGCGCATAATGGCGCGGTCGATGTGCGAAATCAATGTCGTGGGACAGATTAAGAAAATCGCAGTGACACTGTTCATGAGCAGAGGTGTTAAAATGGCTATGTTGAAAATTTGGTATAAAAAAAGTCTGAAATACTGTTACGAGTGTACATTGTGCAGTGCCACGCGACCGTGAAGTTCACAAATTTGTAATATTTTAGTCCAGATTTTCAACATTGACATTTTCCACACCTCCTTATGAACAGTACAGCTGTCATTTTTCACACCTTAGCGAAATGTGTTTCGCCTTCTGGCGCAGAATGGTCGCGGTCGCTGTGGGAAATCAGCGTTAAGACAGATTAGGAAAATCACAGTGACACTGTTCATAAGCAGAGGTCCCAAAATGCCTATGTTGAAAATCTGCTACTAAAATCCCAAACTAATTGCATTGCGGATGTGCGTTGCGCAGTTTCTCATGGCTAAACGACTTCAGGTTTTTTTTTTTTTTTTTATATTTTCACTCCAGAGTTTCAGCGATGCCATTTTTTCACCTCTCATGAACAGTACAGCTGTCATTTTCACATCCTGTTCAAGATGTGTTTCGCACCTGTGGCGCCAAATGGCGCAGTCACTGAGCAACATCACCTTTCGCCTAACAAACTGATACTGTCACTGTTCATGCGGTGGGTTCACAAAAGCCCATGTTTGAAAACTTGGAGTAAAATATCAAGCATCCAAGGCGTTAGGGTTTCGACCATAACGCCCTGCCCTCTGGGGACTCGACAGGCGTCAGCGGTGTGACATCGATTGTCGACAGTAATGCTCATGGCATTCCACCCCCACCCTGCAGCCAGTGACAGGCATTGACGTGCGTGTTGGACCCTTTGGACCCAGTTCACCCCATTATCCTGTACTGCACTCATTTCAGCGTATTTCCTTATGGAATGAGGTGAATGTAAAGCCCAAACACCTAAAGGCACACCTCGACACTTGTCAGTGTCTGAAGGGTAGGGTGAGGTGAAATGTCATGGCCATCATGGGCGATGACCCAAAGGCACACCCCAGTGCCTGACCATTTCTGCAGGGTGAGGGTGGAGTTGGCGTCTGTTCAATACTTCAGTGCCATTCCTATACTGCATCTGTCTAACTCCTGCCCTTCCACTGCTAATGCCAGCAAGCAAATATTCGGCATTGTCAAATGCGTGTTCATGTTGTTTTTATTCATTACTGGGCTCCAATCATTTTCATCACTGCTACTACTTATTTCCCTTACTCTTTTCTGCCTGTCATCGTGATTTATTTGTTTAAGTATCTCAGAGGTGGAAGCTAACATATCACTAGTTGAGGTTTCCTTACTGCTGTCTCTATTTTATATCCTTAATGATATCTTCAGGTTCTTCAATCCTATCCTTTAGTGATAAAATTTCCAGACATTGGTTACACCTTAGTCCAACAAATCCTGTTTGACTTGTGTGGGGATAAGGTCACCACTATAAAAGTTCAGGCCACAACTGGCCAATACAGAAAAAGAAACTTTATTTACGCATACAAAGGTTCAAAAAATGGAAAGCTTACCCTTAATTGTGTTGCTTCTTTTGGTTACAGCTAGCAATGTTTAACAAAAGCAGGCTTAACCACTTTAGGGCTCAGTGTCCTGGCCATGTACACTAGTCAGTTGCTTCTCTTTACTCCGGTCTCTGTTTGAAGTCACTTCTCTAAGTGCTAATGTACATGGTTGTCTAGAAAACCAAGAAAAACAGTTGCCTCTTTGCCATCTAAAAACACACCTGGTGGTCCTCTATATGTGCTACGTGATCGACCTGTCGTCCTCATCAGAGCATATGGTCTCACCTGTTTTGATGTTGTTTAAAAGGTACCATTTAAAGCGATACTCCCATGTGAAAGACAATAGAGTGCTAAATTGCAATATACCAAAAGCAGGCACTACTACACATAAAACAGGCAAACACATATAATAAGAAATTGCAAATCCATTGTAGTACTTAACAATACTTAAAATAAAAATGTTTTTCCTTTTTCCGGGAGGAAAGCTCAACAAACCAACAGCAAGCGAAAAGAATGGAAATACCTGTGTGAATGAGCGTGACTTGCCGCTTTCTGCTGCTAAACTTTGCCAAAGAAACATGACTGGCTAATTTGTGCTAATTTTACCGATGTTTAAAATAAGCTTTGCACAGCTTGCAGTGACAGCCCTGAGGGTTTAAAACATGGGTCAAATTGGACCCATTGGTGTAAAAAATGGGTCTAAAGAGGAACCTACTGGGACAAAACATAATCTGTGGCAGATTTTGAACAGTTCACGCTCCTTTCCGTTACATATATTGTTATAGAGTAGGTGCATCAATTTGGACCCACTGGCAAAGAAAAGAGGGCTCAGTTTTAGAAAGGATAACTTTGCCCCTTTGGTGCATGTTAGCGCTGTCCCTGGCTGCAAGAGTGGTTCTGTGAGTGTCCTAAGTAGCAGCGCTAAAAGAACTGGGCAACATAATTTCTCACCGCCTGTCATTCTGTAAAAAAAAAAATCCATTCTTTTCAGGCTTACTGGGGAGGTTGCTATTTACGTTAGGGGATTAGAACGATGGTGTGCGGGGTAGGGACAGTCTGAGAAACCCTGTGTCACCTTAACCAAAACGGGGAGCGGGAGGACAGTGAGGTAGGGGTGGTCTATAGACCACCAAATCAGGGAAGGAAGTAGATGGACAGATAGGTAGGGAGATACAGGAGATGGCCAGTAAAGAGGAAATCATGGTGGTGAGAGAGCTAAATCTACCGGACGAGATTGGGACATCCCGCTGCATCTATAGAAAGGAGTAGGAGCTGCCGAAGACTTGCAGGAAGTGTTCATCAATCAACTGGTAAGGGAACCTACTGGGGTGCCATACTAGACCTGATTGTGACAAAATGGAGATAGCATTGAGGGTGTGGAGATTGGGAAAATGTGGCACAGTGACCATAGGACAGTAAAGTTTAGAATTGGGAAGGGTCCGTGAAGACCAGTTCCAACACTAGGGTACTAGACTGTAGAAGGGCAGATTTTGGGAGGATGAGGCAATGGTCCAGGAGGAACTAGAGGGGAAGGATGACTTGGAGGACGTGGAGGAGCTATGGAGGGAAATTAATAGTGGAATCTTGAAGGTGACGGAACTATGTGTTAGGATGGTGCGCAAGAAAGAGGGGCGAAACCACTTTAGTTCATACCAGCGAGGAAAGCAGTCCGGAGAGAAGGAAGATGTTCAGGATATATAAAGCATCTCAGAGGAGGCAAACAGGAGATGTATAAGGAAAAACTGAGGGAAGCAGGGAAAGTGATCAGGTAGGCGAAGGCAGAAACGGAGGAGCATATAGCCAGGGAGACAAAAAGGGAGACGAGGTTCTCAGATATGTGGGTGACAGAAGGAAAGGGAAGCACGGATTATGAATCTCAAGGGGAAGGGGGGGCAATGGTGGAGGAAAATATGGAAAAGCCAGTGTCCTGAATGGATGCTTTGCATTGGTCTTCACGCTGAGATGGGGAAAGGGCTAAGCCAGAAAGGGGGCTGGTAGGGAGGGAGGTGGACTAGAGTCCCTTTACAGAAGTTAGGGTATTGGAAGAAATAGGTAAGCTGCGGACAGGTGAGGCGATGGATCTGAGTGGATTCACCTGAGGATTATCAAAGAATTAAAACAAGAATTGGCAACACCGCCACGAGGTTATTTAACCTGTCACTGCGCAGGGTATGGTTCCTGGGGACTGGAAAAGGGCTGAGGTGGTAACCCTACATAAAGGGGAGGAAGAAAGGAGCCGTAACTATCACCCAGTTAGCCTTACCTCTGTGGTTGGTAAACTAATGGAGGCACTGATTAAGGAAAGTTTGATAAGATATCTAGAGGGGAGGACCTCCTGAGTGACATTCAGCATAGATTCACAGGTGGTAGGTCCTGCCAGACCAACCTGATAGAATTCTTTCATAGAGTGATGGAAATATGGGACAGGGTGAAGCGGTGGACTGGCTTACCTAGACTTCAGGAAGGCCTTTGACACCGCCCCCACAGGAGGCTGATAGGCAAGGTAGACAGCTTAGGGTGGGGAGCAAACTCACAAACTGGGTAGAGCATTGGTTGTAGGGAGGACACAGAGGGTTGTGGTAAATGGGGTGCACTCAGAGGAAGAGAGGGTGACTAGTGGGGTTCCCTAGGGTCTGTGCTGGGACCCATACTTTCAACATATACATTGGGGTCACATCTGAGGGACCAAAGGGGAAGGTGTGTCTGTTTGCTGACGACATGAAGATATGTAGTAATAGGGTTGATGCAGCGGAGAGGGGAGTGGAGGATATGAGAGGATCTGGCTAGGCTGGAGGAGTGGTCGAAAGGTGGCAGCTGCAGTTCAGTACAAACAAGTGCAGAATTATGCATATAGGGCGTAATATACCATTTTTTGGGGACTGAGGTAACAGAACAGGAAAGGGATCTGGGGATCACTATTTTGGACAACCTGAAACAGTCAGTGCGACACAGCAGTGGAAAAGCTCTCCAAATGCTGGCTTGCATAGGGAGGGGATTCACGAGCAGGCAGAGGGAGGTAATCCGCTACTATACAAAACAGTGGTCAGTCCACAAATGAAATATGGGGTCCAGTTCTGAGGCCATACCTGCAGGACAGGCTGGAAAGGGTCCGGAGAAGAGCAGTCATGATGGTGAGGGGCTGTACTGGAAGTCATAAAAGAGGTAGGAGAGCTGTGCCTGTATACACTGGAGGAGAGGAGGAGGGAAGATATGGTGGAGACATTCAAGCACTTGAAGGGCATAAACAGGGTGAGGATCGACAGCATCTTTAAAATGAGTAGGAACAATTCCACTAGAGGGCATACCTACAAACTGGGGGTTCAGAGGGGACATCAGGGGAGGTTATTTTCCGAGAGGGTGGTGTAGCCATGGAACAGACTGCCGGAATGGGTGGTGGGTGTGGATACAGAAGACCACTTCATAAGAGCCTGGGATAAGTACATGAGCCTAACTGGCAAGGAAAGGGCTGGGAATGGAGGAGGGATCTTCCTAGAATGGGGGAAGATTGGGCAGACTAGATGGGCACGTAGAGTCCTTTTCTGCCGACAGAGTTCTATGATTCTGCTGGTGGTTTGTTGACCTTTTCACCTTCCAGAAAAAGGAAAAGTTGTTTTTATCTTAAGTATTGTTAGTCTGTGTGCTCTCTGCACACAGCATGGTTTTCACAAATGGTAGGTCCTGCCAAACAACCTGTATGCCTTCTTTGTGGAGTCGACTATGGAGGTGGATAGGGGTCAGGCAGTGGAGGTAGTCTACCTGGACTTCATCGAGAACTTTGATGCTGTGCCACATGGAAAACACATGGAGAAAGTAGCACAATATGGAGCCCTCAAAGTGGAGGCGGTAACACATTGACTGACAGGTAGGAAGCAGAGTGGTGGTGGATGGTCGCCAAAGTGGAGGGGTGTGCTGAATGGAGCACTTTAGGGTCAGTGCTGGGTCCATTTCTCTGTAACATATTTATTAATGACCTGGAGGGGAGCATGGCAGGCTGCTGCTGAAGTTTGCTGCTGACACTAAACTGGCAAGAAGCGTGGAGATGGAGGTGACTTGGGAGTTAGTAATTCAGAGTAATATGTTGGAGAGCATCAGGACGGACTGGATGGATTTGTTGTCGCCTTCTGTCTAGAATCTTCTATATTTCTGTAGTCACAGCAGCAAAAGGGCTGCACTTCAGGGTGCCTGCACACATTAGGAGCATAAGCTGAGAAGTGGGGCTTAGATTTAATGTGGGAAATGCAAGGTACTGCTGAGGTATCTGGATCTCACATACACCCTCTGTGGGGAGCAATGGGTAGTACAACCGAGGAAAAGGATCTCAGGGTAGTTGTAGACAACAAGCTACAGCCAGACAGGCAGGAGCTGCCACTGTCAAGAAAGTAGATTCAGTGCTGAGATGAACTGGGGGTAAGCAGCAGGTTAAAGGGAGATGATCCTCCCTCCGTACATGACCTTGTTTTCAACCACACTTTTTGAGTACTTTGTCCAGTTCTGCTGAAAATGTTTTTTGTGTGATCTCGTGCTTTCACTAATGTGACCCAGGAATTTGTTTTGCAGCATTTATTTCAGCATTTGACCATTATTTGGTTTGCCTTCCTGTGTGAGTCTTTCTCTGTTTTGCTGTGCTGTTATTGTTATCTGGCCCCAGGCTTTTTGCAGGTACAGACTCTCCTTACACAGAACAACACTTTCCTTCTGCATTACAGAGACTTGTTACACTAGAATATTTCCTCTCGAATGTCCACCCTTTGACTAGGGACCTCTGGACAAATGAGGCATTCCAGATCCTCCAACAAGTGCATATTACAGTGGGGGTGCCACAACACTTAATTCTAGCACAGACCACACTGTTTGAACTGGTTACCACCCTGACCATGTAACCAGATGGGTCGCTTGCAGTCTGGGTTGAGTGGTCAGCTCAGTTTCAGCCAAAGCCTGACTTTTCTGCCATTAGATACAGTTAATGACTCTTCAGGCACTCCTGGCCTTTGAAGACAATCCCCAGCACATCCTTGTGCAAGGGTACCAGTAAACCTGCTTCTGAACATGGTGTGTTCTTGCTAGGCACCAGTAAACCCAAAACCGAACATCAAATGCATCTTGTATACTAGGCAGCGATGTACCCACAAGACATTTGTAGAAATCTCACAGAACTACAGTTTCCCACTCTGTAGGGTCTTCTTCAGAGACCCACCACAGCACACTTGATAGTCACAGCAGTAGCTACACTCTAGCCCCAGGCTGAAGGGCATTTTGAAGCACTGAACTGAATGACGACAGTCCCAATAAATTAACATTTGAAAGACCATAGCTTTTGTTGTAAAACAGTCTAGTCGGGCAGCACTCTAGGAAGTGACATGATGAGGGAATTGCCCCAACAGTACTCATAGATACCAACTCCAGATGATTTTTATTTATTTCATAATTCGGATTTACAACCTTTGAGTCAAAGACTCATTTACAAAGGCACCTCATCGCAGGGAGGGTAGACAACAATTGGTGGTGGAATACAACAATGGAGAACATTACAGGTGAGATACAATAAAAGAACACACATAGCAATTCCAGTAATACAAAAAGGTGTACAAAGGCTTCAGTGAGTTACAATTAATGTAGTATATAAATAATAAGGTACCGCTAGGGTTCTAAGGAGCGATACCTGGGTGGAAGGGGTGGTTGCTGGGGAGAAGGCAGTCCGGAAGGACATTGTCTGTAAATTGGGCTAGGGGAGCTCTAGGTATGGGCCAGTCAGGGGCATTTACAACTCCGAGTGTCAGTGAGGTGGTTTCGGAGGGTGATTTTGAAGGGGCCGATTTTGGGGATGTTTGTGATATGAGTGGGAAGGGAGTTGTACCAAGAGGGGCTCTGTGGTGGAATTACCCTGAGATCTCACACAGATGTGAAGGATTCACCCCGAGGAGCATTGAAAACAGATCTCCACCACTACCCAGCTGCACAGACCAATTACTGACACTCTAGGGCAAGAAAAGGTGAGAGAGGTTGTCCCTCTGAAGTTGGCCTACTCACAGGCATAGCACCAACTTATACACACTCTGAACTCCCTTCCAGAACAGAACTGACTAACTCTGACTAGCTGAGTCAGAACACTTCAGCTCCACTAGCCCTGTGGCTTATGAAGCTGCAAGAGTTCCATATGCAAATGAGCTCCACTCTACACAGCAGCTGCCAGGCAAAGATGACTTATTTGAAACTACAAGGATTTTAACCTTTTTGTGTGCTGCCCATAACTACTCACACTATACTGAAGGGGTTCTAGTAACCCCAGGCAGAAACCCAGGTGTTACACTCACCGCCACCAGCCAGCCTTGCTGTCCACAGCAAGGGCCTTGGACTGTAACATAGGCCAGCCACCCCTGGGTGTCCTACAGTGAGGGTCGAATCCCACCCCTACCTTTGACCAGTATAGGCATAACGCCTCAGAGTACATGGAGCCATGCCAAGCATCTTCAGCTTTACCTGACTAACTAGATTGGGACCCTTCCACAGTGGCTCAAAGGAGCTTCCTGAAGCACGCCTGACAGGACAGGCATGGCCACCCACTGCCTGGGTTGGGGCCACCAGCCTATCCATCCCCAGCCCACTAGGAAAAGCTATCTAACCACTACTCTACCCAAGGAGCAGCCTTTGCCTTTACACATTTCACACTGTACTTTGCTTTAGACACGTACTGTACATAAGGCATTACTATGCATTTCCCAAACCCAGTACTGCACACTTTACACGGAAACACAAAATGTCTAACATTTCTTAGTTAAAACATTTTAGAAATGCCCACAAGAGCTCTGGCTGAGCCCTAAATTCCTCTTCCTCTTATTTTCTTCTTCCAGGTACACCTGTAAAAGAAAAACAAACCTGCAGAAAACGCCCACACAGCAAGATACAATCCAATCCCCAAAACATTTTTTAAAGGGTTTTCTAAAAACAAAACAAAACACAGTATAAAAGTACAAAACGATGCACAGAAATATGGAGGAAGGGGAACCCTTATTGTCAGTCTAGGGTTGCAGTGTCCACGAATGCTGGGCACTCTCAATCAAGAATGTCTCTGGAATGTGGCAATTCTTGCAAGTGGGTCGCAGCCCACTGGAAAATGTCTAGAACACAAGTCCACTGGACTAGGATGGCATTCGCATGGCAACAATAGGTGACAGTCATTTAAATGAAAATAAAAGAAACTTGGCCCTACCAGTTCAGAAGTGTAGACTGACTTTCTGCATCACCTCTGTCACCAATCAGGACCTGCTCTTTGGCTGTCTTGGCCATAGACTGCATCTTCCGACCCAAATCTTCCACAGGCTTTGACTCTGATTCTGTATCTGTTGAACAAAAGAAGAAACTGCAGCCTCAAACATCCCTCGTTCTCCCAGAGGGATGATGCACACCAATCTTCCAGATTTCTTCGTCCGATTGCCTGCTGATCCTGTGTTCCGCCAACCACAGCTTAGTCTCTGATAGTCACTTCTTTTCCACAAATTGGAATGTCCAGGAACTTTCATCCAAAATACCACTGGGGTGAGAGCAGTAAATGGTGGTTCCATCAGGACAGGTCATCTTGGCAGTATGTACATTCTCATTGCCTTCTCTTTCTGTGACAATGACAGCATCCAAGTGGAGAGTGAGACCACCTTCAACACCTTAAGTTTGTCTTTGCATACTTTCTCTCGGGTAGCTGGTCCAACCTCATTCTTCCAGCAACACAGCCAACTTGTGGATGCCCTGGCTCTTCCATGAGCCAATCTTCCCGCAGTTCTCAACTGTTTCCCACATCTAGCGAGGCATGTAGGGATACTTCAAGCCAAAGACTTTGTCAGCCTTTCTGCTGATGACCCTTTCTTCCTTGCTTAGGCAAGCGCCTGCCTGCAGCCTGGCTTGGGGAGGCCAGGTCTGAGACAACCAAGCCTCTTGGTGCCAGACAGGAAATCACTGTCCACTCCTGTTTCTCTTCTGTTGGCACACATGAACATCTCTCTGAAGGCTCCTCAGGCTCCAAAACTTCAGTGGCCCAGACTCACCACTGAACACCTCCAGTTCAGGTGCACAGCCTGCACCCTCCAGTGGTTCAGCTTCCTCCATGTGGGTTGCCCAGGAGCCAGTCACAGGTTCAGATCCCACAAACACCCACTCTTCAGTACTACTGGAAGGATGGGCCTCCCAGCTGGTGAGGTCTTTCAGTTCCTCATCCACTCCCAGTAAACTTGGACTTGGTTCTCCTTCCATGGGTCCACCTTTTCCAAACAGACCACAGACGGGACCCACACAGCCTCTTCCTTGGCTGAGGGACCACTGTTCTCTCTCACAGAGTCACTGTGCTCTTTCAAACTTGCAAAGAATTCCCTGCAGAAATCCTCAGGCCCTGTCTCTCACACTGCAGCATTCTGTGTTTCAAGGGTAGTCTCTGCACTCAAAGTCCAAGTGGGGCCAAGCAGACACAACGGACAGTCTGTCCAGGAGGGCCCCTTGCCATACACATGCCAAACTTGTGTGTGCATTCCTGGCAGTGAGGAATTGCTATTACATCCCATCTGACCATCACACAGACACTGACTGGGTATCCAGGAAGCGCCACATCCTTCGGAGCTCCCACACAATCAAACTCTTGCTCAGACTTGCTAAGTTCCTGTTCCTTTGAGCAATCCATGTTTTTACATGCAAAGGATACTGCCTTGATCCACTAGCCAGCTTGGTACACTGCACACACATACACAACAAAGCGACTGTTACTTGTTGCATTTGCTCGGTTCAAAGTCCTGTTCTGTAACCTGCACATTTTTCCTTTTTGTGACCTGCACTTTTACACTGCTTTAACCTGCTGCCTGTTTTGTTTACTACTACTGCTCATTTCCTTCGTTCCCTGCCCTGGCACGGCATGCCCAATTCACATTGCATCACAGAAAAGTCTCTTTGTTGTCCTTGCATTTCAGATCACGGTAGTCACTTCCAGCACAGTCTTCAGCTGCCCAGAATCACTTTTTGTTGACAAAGTTTTTGGGTAGTTACAGATGCTGAATTTCTTTGTCCTGCACTGCAGCCTACATGGACGATCGGCTGTCGACTCACAGAAACGGACGGTCCTGACCAGTGACCGATTCTGCAGCACATAGAACTTGCAAACCAGAATAAATGTCCCTTCTTTCTGCAGGAATCACCCAATGGTTGCCCAGAAATCTTCCGATTTAACTGATAGTCCACAAAATGCAAATGATCCAGACCCACAGGCCTTGCTGCCTTGAATGCTCTCCAAACACTCCATCATGACCAAATGCACAGTCCAGCACATATTCCAGCTTGAGGTGAGGTTACACAGAATGGACCAATCGCACAACTCCATGCACGCCATGCTAATGAACAGGGTCACACTCTCTTCAAAGCTCCTGAGCTGTGGAACAATTTTTAAAAGCAACTGAACTTTTCCCTCCCAAGTCCACAAAGCAGTTTAAAATCTTTTTCAATGGAAATTCACATTTTTTTCGCAAAGTCCACACTTTTCTCCTTAAGCATTCCTCAGGCTCACTGGGGGCACTTATTTAAATGGCAAACAACATTTCACTCCCAAAATCACACTGCAGCTTGCCAGTTTTGACAGTTTTTGTACAGTTTTAAGCGCTTTCAGGCAGAATTCAGAACGGTTCTAAAACAGTCTTAGTTCTTTATTTATTTAATGACTGGAACTGATACCATTGAGCTAAGAGTTAATTTACAAAGGTTCCTTATCAATAGGAGACACAACAAACATACATGATTACAACAGTTACAAATGGGAAGGGGGTGGGAGTAAATAAGCATTGTCAATAATATAATAAAGTCAATAAAACAGCGACTATAACAGCAATTGTCAACAAACTCTGTAAATGAGGAACATACATGCAAGTGTTGGATTTGCCCAGTCCTTGAGGACGCCTGCCTTCAGGCCAAAGTGCATAGTATAGATAGAAGGTGGATCAGGTTTGGGGAAGGATTTGGGAGATGGGGCAGAGGATAGGATTAAGGAGGTGAGGTAGCGAAAGGAGAGAGGAAGTTACCACTTTCTGCTTTGTTCTGAAGCAAAGTTATTAGGCATGTAATGGGACAGGGCGCGACAGTATTAGAAACAGGCAACTGGCCTTGTTGGGCAGTTGCATCATTCCTGAGGGCAAGGGTGTTCAAAGGGTGGTTTTAAACTGACCAGGCTTGTGAGACTTGCTACAGTGTCAGGTAGTTCGTAGCCAGGTTGGGGCTCTGACTGAAAAGGCACACCTGCACCTCAAGCAGGGTTTGCACAAAATTCACAATGCAGTCCACACTTTCCAGTGCTGTCCACGCACAGTTGGCAATTTCCACAGCAGATCACAACTTTTTTCTCACAGAAAACATTAACTTATTTGGCTGAGCTCACTGCCACTATACAAAAGACCACAACCATACCCTATGCATGGCAGCTGTAGTCTCCTCGAAATCTTCGGATGAGCCCCCATTTTGTAACCCCAACCCCCTTTTGGCAAGGCAACAATCATAAACACAAATAAAAGGTATTACCCTGGCATTAGGGCAACACCTGGCTCGGGCATCTCAGAGGTGGGGGGACAAAATAACATTTCTATTTACCGAGTCCAGGGAAGAAGTACCTGGCCTATGGTGTGTCAGCTAAACTGAGGTGGCCCCAAAATGCACACAAGTCACACAGAGATGGAAAGTCCACAAGCAGAAATGGGATTGTACAGTGTGGCTTTTATTCCTGACAGATGTTACACAGAAACTTGTGGTGGCCCCAGGCTTTTACAGGTCCAGAATCTCCTTACACAAAACAACACTTGCCTTCTGCATTACATAGACTTGTTACACTAGAACACTTCCCTTCAATGTCTGCCCGCTTGACTAGGGACCTCTGGATAAATGAGGCATTCCAGGTCCTCTGACTTCTCAAGTGCATATTACAGCTGTGGGTGCCACAATACTTATTTTGAGCACAGACAAGTGCATATTACACTGGTGGGTGGCACAGCGCTTAATTCGAGCACAGACCACACTGAGTGAACTAGTTACCACCCTGACTATGTAACCAGATGGGTCCCTTTGCAACCTGGATTGAGTGGTCTGCTCAGTTTCGCCAAAGCCAGACTTCCTGCCATTAGATACAGTTAAAGACTCTTCAGACACTCCTGGCCTCTGAAGACAATCCCCAACACAACCTTGTACAAGGGTAGCAGTAAACCTTCTTCTGAACATGGTGTGTCCTTGCTAGGCACCAGTAAACCCAAAACTGAAAATCAAATGCATCTTGTATACCAGGCAGTGATGTACCCACAAGACATTTATAAAATCTCACAGAACTACACAGTTCCCACACTCATAGGGTCTTCTTCCAGAGACCCACCACAGCACACTTCAATGGCCACAGCAGTAGCTACACTCTAGCCCCAGGCTGGAGGGCTTTTGAAGTACTGAACTGAATGACAACAATCCCAATAAATTAAAGGGACACTGTCAACCCCTTAGGTCTCAAAGTGTCCCTAGTTTAAAAACATATTTTGTGATTGCCAAAATTCTGTAAAGATAGTTGATACAGCTGATAGTTTGATTCTGACTCTTGTTTTCTTTAAAAGTAAAAACAGACTGCCCAACATACTGGTGTTATCACACCAAAACAGTTTTTTTCATTCCTTGATCAACTCCAGATGCATCTTTCCTGTACTTGAAACACCCACAAAACAGTCTAGCCCTCATGATGCATTAGGAGATTAGGAGGCTACTGTCTTATGAGTGATTGCACTGTCTGTGTGTGTTTCTAGTGCTCAGGACATAAGCAGTAAGAACAGGACCATGACTGTAAACAAAAACAAGATTGTTTATAAATATACATTGCCATGTATTTCAATTCTACTAAGCAAGGCTACAGACAAAACAAACAGCAACATCAATGAATTTTAGAGAGGTTAAACAATCATAAAATGTGGGTTTCAACTAGAAATAATATGATGAAAAACAGGTTGACAGTGTCCCTTTAACATTTGGAAGTCCACAGCTTTTGTTGTAAAACACACAGTCTAGTCTGCGGCACTCTAGGAAGTGACATGATGAGGGAATTGCCCCAACAGTACTCCGATATGACCACTCCAGATGATCTCACACAGATGTAAAGGAATTCACCCTGAGGGCATTAGAAACAGAAGGTCTCCATCACTAGCCAGCGACAGACCGATTGCTGACACTCTAGGGTGAGAAAAGGTGAGAGGGCTCTCCTCTGAAGTTGGTCTGCTCACAGGCAGAGCACCAACTTGTGCATCCTCTGAACTCCATTCCAGAACAGAACTCACTAACTCTGACTAAGTGAGAACACTTCAGCTCCACTAACCCTGTGGCTTATGAAGCTGCGTAGAGTTCCATATGCAGATGAGCTCCACTCTACACAGTAACTGCCAGGCAAAGATGACTTATTTGAAACTACAAGGATTTTAACCTTTTTGTGTGCTGCCCATAACTACCTACACTGTACTGAAGGGGTTCTAGTAACCTCGGGGAACCGGATGTTGCATATGTATCACAGCAATTACTACACAAACACACTTATGTAAACTGTTCTTAGCCTTATGTGTCTGCTTTTTCCCCACAGGATTTCAAAATGTCCTGCAGTCTCATTTGCAGAGCATTGAAAAGGTCTGCTTCTCTGTCGCCAAGTGTGTGCAGTCTGTCAGGTCGGTGCCTGCTGCAAGAGAAGACAGCATGGAGGACTACATACCCAGTCGCACTGTTTCATTGGACAAGTAACTATGAAAAAGAGTCCATTTGGTTCAAATTATGGGGTTGCTTTAATTAGTCTAGGAACTACTAATGGAGGTCTTCTCGGAAGATCACTAGAGGCCTCCCATTTCATCCGAGAAGGACTTTAACATCAGCATGCAGTTTGTCGCCTGCCTCCATTTCCACTAACAGACCAGGCTGGTACGGAGTCTGGCTGACTGTGCCCCAGTGCAGTTGACGAGGACTTGCTGGTTGGTCTGCAGCAGATGTCGGGCTGCCATGGTGGGCCAGTATTATTTGCACCACGGTGGCTCTTAGAGCAGTGGTTACCCTCCCACTGGCTGCGATCAGCTGTGCATCATTGCCAAGGTGGGTAAGCTTACAACACATACAGCTAGCAAATACAGAGGCTTACACACGGTGAATGGAGGAAAATAATCATACTGTATGTTAATCCACACTGGGACTGATAGCACCTGAAAATCCATTGCAAGAGTACAAGATAAGGGCCATGATTTTCTACAAAAAAGAAAATGGACAGAAAAACAGAGTTGGTCATGGCGGTGCAGCATTGGGCATGATCAAATGTTTCTGTTAAATTTCACATTCTGCACCAGTTTTAGGGCAGAGATTTTGTGCCAATTTTTCTTCACAAATCCTCATATTGGGCCTAATTCCACTTGTAAATAAAATCAGCCTATTTGGTTACTCAAAACAAAAACCCACCAGATTTTGAAGCAAAGTATGCTGATTTGCACTAAATTTGGGGACAAAAGGGTTTTTAGATTTGCCCAGATGGAACTGCCCATTTTGAAAACAGAAGGCCTGGCATGTTAAAATGTTAATATATGATGGGAGAAACATGACTAATGTGGCCCAATCACGTGTGCGATGGAGAAAGCAGGTCTGAAATATAATATATCTACAGTATGTTTTCCTTTTTATTAGCTAGGTTGAAAATTTACAGCCTGAAATTGAAGGCCTGCCAGCCGCCTTAGTTATGAAGTGTCAGTTCTGCATAAACAGCTGGGGTGGTCCGAAAAGGTTGCTCGGTAAGTCAGTGCTGTTTTTGTGCTATGTTAGACACATTTGTGCAGGCAACAGGGATACTAACCATCTCTGACAAAACAGTGCAGTTCACTCTTCACCGAATAAAGAATTCATTCCTGACCAGCACAGTTGAATTGTTTCTTTGCATTTTTTAATTTTTTCATACAGCTTTTTTCTGCTGCGGTAGTGACTATTCAGCACTGTCCCACCTTCCTCCCAGCCAGCGTCTGCTGCCCTGGGACTTACCTGGTTGGAGGATTCTCCCACGGCTTGCCCCCCACCCCGTAAACAAATCCAGGTCAGACCAGGTAACCTGGTCAGCTGGACTGAGTCGGAGGTAGGCACAAGGCTTCATTAAGCCCTCCATCATTTTTCAGTTTTCTGCCTCTTCCCCAGCAACACAGAGCGCACATGCATGTGGACGTGCACATGCACTCTGGAACCACAGTCCCTTCCACCCATCTTGACCAAGTCTGCCTCCCAAGCATCGGGCGCCTGCCACCAGTCCTCCACCTGGTGACTGCCAAGAGCAAGGACAACACACTACCCGATCCGGATGGAGAGGTGCCAGGCAGCTGCTTGATCTTCTATCAGCCCTCCTCTCTCTTTGCCGACCACTGGTGACCTGCGCCATTCCTGAATTGGTCGCCAGCATGGTGAGAGGTGGGCACCAAAGCACCTCAACCATCTGCACCACTGGGCAGGTTTGAAATGTTTACATTTTTAATATTAATAAAGGTCATGGCACCTTGTTGTGGGCTGCCACAGAAATTGTGGGTGCTCAGTCAGCTTGAGTGCTGTTTTATTGCCAGCAAGTAAACAAAACTGCCTGCCACACCTCCATTTATAGAACATTTTCCAACATAAAACTTTATTTTAAACAATTGGACAGTTTCAGCAATCAGGTCCTCTTTTTTTTTTTTTTTTTAAGGAGGGTTAAACTTTGCTTTTGAATAATCAGATGTTTACTGTCTAACGCTGAGTTACAGCCAGAACAGAAATCCTGAAGGACACAATCTGGGTACCCTAGTTCAGCCCACATATCTAGTGCATCTTAGCTATAGTACCATCTTAAAGCACAGCACAGAGACTACACCAATGTTTTGCACATGGAGAGACAAAAGATTATTAAGCATCAGGTCATGTTATGTAGTTCGTTCATTCGTTCGTTAGCTAGTTAGTTATGGTAACGATTAACCAGGAAAGACATACTACACAAATAACGGCTTGTTTTTACATGCGCCCTAAGGGAAAGGGAGATTGAGATGGCTAAACAATATAACTACTGAAAATAAGAAGTCAGATGCAATAATGTAGTAATATGAGAAATATAACCATAAATAGTAGAGGCAAGTAGTAAGTGAATACAAGTAAAACAGAAATATATATGAATGAATAGTGGAAAAGCATAAACCATGCAAAACTAGTGAAGGGAGAATGAAGAGTAAAGGGTTATAGACAGTTGCAGGTAGGATAATAAGTCATAAAATAAAGAAGAGACTTTAGGGAGTAAGGAGACGAGGCGGATTGAATTGAAAGGGGAAGGAGGACTAAAATTTAGGAAATCAAATAAGAAAAAGCAGAGCGACCAACAGTAGATTTTCTAGGAGGGACAGAGAGAGAATGGGAAATATTGTTGCGGAGAGGGTAGGAAGAAGAAGGAGGAGAGGACAGAAGGATTTGAGATAAAAGGGAAGGGTGCCGAACCAGAACTTGGATATAAAGGAAACACAATGGGAAAGGCGCCTAGCATCAAGAAAGGGAAGAGAAAAGGCTGAGTGCAAAGACAGCAGTGGTGAGTACGAGGTGGGCAATCTAGAGCAAAATGACAAAAAAAAAAAATTAAAAAGGAGTCCAGTCTGGCAAGGAGGAGTTTGGGGCTCCACTGTAGACTAAATCACCATAGTCAAAGATAAGGAGAATTATTTTATACAGTTTCTCATTGGGCAGGAAGCGGAATACTCTCTTTATTCCTGTATAATGCTCCAAGCTGGGTGCAGGTTATGGTGGATTGCATCAGTATGCACTGAGAAATCAAGATGGCGGTCAAGGCAGACCCCGAGGTACTTAGAGGAGGAACATCTTCAATCTTAGTACCATCAAGGGTATTTAATAGTGGGAGAGAAGTAAGTCTTGCAAGCCTTTGATGGGTGCCAAAAGTCATGAAGACTGTTTTGTTTGTTTTTTGCATTGAGGGACAGTTAGTTAGACTTGAAACAGTGTTGAATCTTATCATAATCCAACTGCAGCTGGGAGGAAAGGTCATGGGTAGAGGAGCCAGAAGCGAAACGAACAGTGTCATCAGTGTACATTTGAATGGATGCAGAGGAACAGACAGTTGGGAGGTCATTTAAGAAAATGGAAAAGAGAATAGGACCCAGGACAGTCCCTTGAGGGACACCTGAGCTAATGGGAAGTGGAGATGAAATGGATTTTCCTATCCAGACAGTTTGAGACTTTCCTTCAGTGTAAGAACGAAACCAACTGACTGAAGAGTCAGAGGCCTGCTGCTATAAGTTTGCCTGGAAGGAGGGATGCGCCACAGTGTCAAAAGCTTTAGCAAGATCAACAGAAATGGCAGAAGTAATCAGGCATGCAAACAGAGAAAATATAAATGTGGAAGGAACATGAAAAATAGTCCCAATGGTCCTTGGAGCAACTATACTAATTAAACAGAACTTCCAGACAGTGAGAGCATGGGGTGGAAGACATGGGTCATATCAGACTCCTGAATGAAAAATGTGGGTCAAAACATGAGTCTAGTGTTTTGAAAATTGATCAAAAGAAAAACATTTTGCAGAACAGGTGTTTTTCAATTCACGCTTCCTAGCATCAGGTATTGGTATACAGCAGCTGAACACTCTGGATGGGCCTCCTGGCAAAAGGAAGGATTCACTCAGGGAGAGGTTACAACTTTTGATCTTTTGGAGCATGTTCGCACTGTCCTTGTTTCCAGGTATTTCTAAATATACTACCAATAACTGGGGCACATGAAGGACTACACTTGGAAGCTAGTCGAGGAGTGTTCTATGTATTGAGAAGAGTTCTTTCAGTAAATTTGGGGACTAAAACATTCTGATTTCCTTACTTTGAATATGCTCAGACTAGAGATTGAGGTTCATCCTTGGCATGGTTTTAATAAAACCCCATCTTGGGAAACATTACCACCACAGTACAGTGCAAACCCCAGTGTCCACATATAACATGCCAGCATGCAAATGCCATCATTGCTGCATTTTGATGTGTCTGGTCCTACTGATTAGCAGTGAGAACATCATCTATACATCACTGCTGGGTTCGACATTGGCACCAGCCCACTGGCCAAATACTAGTATATTTTGTGGTGGGCTAGTAAACCTTGCCTTTAACTAGCCCTGTTGGCTCATACTGGAAAAGGTAACATTTCACTAAATACACCAGTTGGGCCGTGTGATGTCTGTTTGGGAGTTTTCCTAGCCACTAACTCTGTGTGCAAAACTTGAGCTCTATCATATCATGACAGCTAACATATCTATACATCAAAGCTCTACAGCCAATGTGTGCTCAGCAACAATCCCACACATAGTCTGGAGCATTTGCAGTGGGATATGTTTTTGCCCAAGAGAATATTGGCCACAGCATTGTAGTTCCCTACTTTGTTGGTATTGTGAAATCTTTTATTGTAATGTGAACAATCACCAGTGGAGGGCAGAGGTAACCTGTGTTTTATTGTCTCATCAGAAGGAACACACTCCAGTAGTTCTGCACCTTCCACCCTCCGCTAGGACCGCACCAGTGTCCCTCTTTATTTATTAGACTCTAGGATTACAAGTACCTTTGAGCAAGAACGCCATTTACAAAGGTTCCACGCCAAAGGATGGGGTAACATATATACAAAGGTTGGCAATGGTTTACAGTCATAACGCACTTTAGAAATTACAGACATTACTGGAGAGCAACTTAATAAGCAGCTAGATCAAGTAACAGAGTAAAAGATTATGAAGCAAAGGACAGTTAGTGTGAGCAGGGTAGGAGGGGGGCAGTAAGAAGTAGGCAGGCTGAGGGGCCACTGTCAGAGGGAAGGAGGGAGGTGGCTAGACATGGTGCAGGGAAATTGGGCAGTGAGGACCGATGTCTACTTGGCAGTGAGGGACTGATGTCTGAGATGTGCGTAGTGGTGAGTGGGAAGGTGAGGTGGGGGAGGGAGGGAGTAGGGGTCACGTAGAAAAAGCAGGAGCCAAAGAGTATAATGCTCTGGTAGGATACGGATCACTGGTCATGAGCAACTGGGTAGAGGTTGGGGCAGTCCTTTTAGGAGAAGCAGTCAATTGAATGGTTGAAGATAAGGTAAAGTCGAGATTCCTTTTAAAGGGTCCAAGCATAGCAGAGGAAAGTGCTTCTTTGTTGAGGGTATTGAACCACTGTGGAGCCCTGTGGGTGAAAGACCGCTGACCCATAGTGGTCCGACATCTGGGAACCTGGAAGGTTTGATATTGGGCACTGCGTATGCTGACTACCACTGTGGGCGGTGAAGGAGCATACCAACACCTGGAGGCATGAGCCCAAGGAGAACCTTTTTAGTTAACAGGCAGGTCTGATATTGTATTCTACTGAGGAGCGGAAGCCAGCCAGCCTGGACGAAAGATCACAGGTGTGTGTTTGGCGGCAGTTCCCGTTAAAAGCCTGCAGGCTTTGTTGAGTGTCACTGAAATCCTGCAGAGGGCAGTTGTAGAAGCAGAGCCATAGGTGGCAAGACCATAGTCAGTGATAGGGTGACAGAGCTATAGATAGCCAATCTAAGGACCTCAGCAACCATACAGTGCTTGTGCAGCAGTCCAATCCGTATGTTGGCGCCTTGGCAACAGTCAGTATGCCGAGTGTAGGAGAGGTACTGTCCAGTGTGATACCAAGGTACTTGAACTCAGGGATATGTTCAAGTGAGGTCCCAGAGTGGTTCTTGATGGTGCGTGACAGTGATTTGTGCCTGCTCCGTGCATTACAGAAGGTCATGACTTTAGTCTTGCTGTAGTTCAGGGCGAGTTTGTGTGCTGAACCATTCTTTAACACGCTTGAAGTCAAGCTGCAGCTGACTTTCTAGGATTTTAGAGTCATGGTGGCTAGTGAACAGGACTGCATCATCCCCGTGAGAGTAGTATGTTTTGCTGGCAGACGCTAGGGAGTCTGTTGAGGAAGAGGAGAAGAGTAATGGACCCAGTATAGACCCCTGGGGACTCCAGAGGACTGGCTTTTCATCAGATGAGACACCAGCAATCCTGACACATTGGACCCGGTTCCCGAGGTAGCTAGCAAACCGTGAAAGAGCTTCATTGAAAAGCCGATAGAGGACAGTTGCCTGAGTAGTAGAGGGTGATTTATGGTGTTGAAGGCCTTCGTTAGGTCAATAAATACTACCTCCAACAGTTTCCTTGGTCATGCGTGGCGGTGAAACCCGTAAATTCCAACAGAGCTGTGGTGGTGCTGTGCCCTTTTCTAAAGCCATGCTGTTCTGGGCATTGGACTTAGTACTTATCCAGGAATTCAACTAATTGGTCCAAAACTATTTGTTCCAATGCCTTAGATGGGGAGGAGTTAGATAGGTCTGTAGTTGGTGTGTAGAGACCTGTCACCGCTTTGTACACCGTGTGACAGTCGCCTGTTTCAGAGTGAAGGGAATTGGCCCAGTCTTAGTGAGAGGTTGGAGATCTTTGTCAGGGGTTCAAGGATTTCATCAAGAACTTGCACAATCAGTTTCAGATCAAGGGAGTCTCCACTGTACCCAGATTTGTGGATGGCCTTACGGATATACAGGTAGGTACTGGCCACATGTGTTGGAATCTCTTTGAAGAAAAACTGTGGAGCTGTGTGCTCGTGCTGGGGGCCTATGGGATGTACTGGAGGAAGAGTCATTGAAGAAATTGAGTGGAAGGACACTGCTCAGGTTAGAGAATGCATTGTTGAAGGTATTGGTGATAGTACCAAGGTCAAGTTTGGAGTTCCAAGAATATTGAGCATAGTGGGGGTGCCTTAGGATCTTTGCTGTGAGGTCTTTTCAGGTTATTCCAGAAGTTTTTCCGTCTCACCAAGAGTTTTATTTTATTTAATTTATTTTGTTTTATTTAGAGTCTAGGATTACAGGTACCTTTGAGCCAAGGTTCTTTTACAAAGGTTCCACGTCAAGTTGGTCAGTGCCTCCTTGTAATATTTGCTTTTAGTGTATATATATATATAGATATATATCTGTCGAGTGCAGTAATTTCTGGCTGCTTTGTATTTTGTATGTTTCTTGATTGGAATAGCTCAAGCACAGTGCCAGAGGAGGTCCATGTGTTTTGAGCCGTGTTAAAGGTCAGCGGTTCTCCAAGGGTTGGACCGCCTTGACCTTCATCTTTTCAGTGGCGATAGATGTCACAGGCCGTGGTAAAGCGGTTGATGAACAAGTCCAAAGCTTTGTTAGTTTTTGATAATTGACCTCAATCCAGTGAAGTGCCTTTTTAATCATGCTTTTGGCACATCCTTCAGGAGCTCGGGTCATTCTTCTGGCAGCTGCCCAGCCCCAACATTGGGCATCGGCCTCTGTTGGTCCTTGCCTTGCATAACGCAGTGTGCACATGCACAACCCTTTTGAGGGAGCAGGCTCTTTAGCCCACCACAGGTTCACTCACACCAGCTTCCCTAGGCTGGGTCACACTGCTGGTGGCAACTCCCAACCCTGGCCTCACCTGGTCCTGGCTCCCAAGTCCACTCCCACACCACTGCCGCCAGTACGAAGTGTGACATGATACTGCTGGGCCATCGACCTCGACCCCACCCCCACCCCCACCCACCTCCTGTGTGGGAATTCAATCCGAGATTCTGGTTGGGGACAAAATTGCTACCGAGCCACAAGAGCCCAAGTATTTCTGAAGAAAAAGTCTCAGAATCTGACAATGTTATCCTGATCTGTGATATGCAGCTCTTTCCCTCATTGTTCATTAAATAAAGCCAGGAAGCACATATTTGACCATGCTCTGAGCACAACTAGTGCTGTCACAGGACTCAAACAGGCGCTAAACACAGAAGATGCATACAGGAACCAAAGTGCTGAATACAAAAATATGTGAAAGACTTTATTCCACAAAACCTAAAAGCAAGAGACAACCGCATATTTATTGTGGGTTGGTTGCTCTGGTGAGCTTTATGTTCTAGAAAGCAAGTTGTTTCCACTGCTATGAAAGTGAAGTGTGAAACCACATGCACCACAACCTGACATTATCCTTCATGGGACAGTCTGCATTCATTTGTATTCCTGACATGACATTTATGGTTTCTAAAATCACCAGGAGGCTCTAGGGAAAGGAAAGGGAAAATTGTGAACCAGGCAGGCACACTAAGCCAGAGCTCGTTTCCAGATGCAACCTAAGAGCACAAGGAAGTTAAGTGACTTGCTCAGGGTCACACGATATGCAAGTGGGGGCTGATGGGATTTAAACTCTCCAGATTTGCAGCTCAGTGCCCTTAACCACTATGCTATACTGCCTTCTCTAAACCTTATCTTTTTGAAGATGTTGTTTGTGTGTCAGATGGCATTTTCCTTCTTCCCTCACTCACCCGATGATCTGGGCGACAGTGACTGCACTCTTCCTTCACCCAGGAAAGTGGACAGGTAGCTACAGTAGTCAGCTGTAATGTTTCTTTGTGGTTTCTTTTGTCCCTTTATCTGTCTTTTAAACATTTGAGGAGGCAGTATAGCGCTGTGGTTTAGGGCACAGAGCTGCAAACCTGAGACCTGGGTTTGAATTCCACAGCCCGACTTGCATTCTGTGTGATCCTGAGCAAGTCACTTAACTTCCTTGTGCTCCTAGATCGCACCTGGAAACAAGCGCCGGCTTAGTGTGCCTTCCTGGTTAAACAATTTCCCCTTTCAAATATTTCACCAAGTACTCTTTCCACTGTCAGTTTCAAAACATTGGACTGCTCTGATCAGACCTCTCAGTTGCCATTTGTGACATCAGTCTGTTGCAGTGGTAGACACTAGACACTACAGTGTCATAAGTGCTGTCAGTGTTTAAACTGAAAGTCTAAAAACCTACCACCGTTTGGCTAATTGTCACCTGAACTTTGTAGCCAAATGGTAAAATTGTTGCCAGACTTGAGTTTTGGTCAGCAGTCTGTGGAGCTGCTGTAGCAGATTGTTGAATGAAACATGTACAGAAACTGAATATAGAAATGCATAGTAAAACATTGTGTGGCTAGTGGCAGCTTAAACACTGACTTTGAAGTCTGAAAACCCTAGTAAAAGTTTTTATGCAGACTTCATTAATCAGTTGACAAAATGTACAGTGGGTCCTGAGAAATACTAGTGACATTTAGAAAAGTGTAGTTGCTCAATAGAGTATGTTTCTGAACGGTATGTTGAGGTGGATACCAGTGTCTGAACTGTGTGCCTTAGGTTCCACTTCAGGAAGAACCTGCGCAGGATCGCTTCGAGCTATATGTACGGGACAACTGCCATCCATTTAAGGCCAGTCTGCTGATCTGGGTCCAGATTCCAATGTGGGTCTTTGTTTCCATCGCACTCGGAACCTCAGTCTGGGCTTTACTGATCCGGAGACAGGTAATCTCACACTTCAGTTTGAAAGTTGCCTACAGCTCTTACCTACAAAATCACCTTATACTAATAGACAGTAACATTTTCTATTACAGGAACATAAGCCTTGTGTTTTACATTTTGTGAACATAACTGGACATTTGGGCATGTGAAGTCTTATTTAGTAACCCAAGTGTATTGTTTTGAGTGTTTGTTTTATAATTGTGCCAGTTTGTCCTTATTTAGGGCCCCACATTACTCCTGCCTAGTATTCATTTCTCAATTACTCAGCAGTTGCGGAACCTAGTAACCTTTGAGCAGAAGGTCTGCATGTAAGGCTTCACTCTAGAGTTCTGCTAAACTAATGTCATTGGGTTCTGGAACTCGGAAGTATTTAAAAATTAATATTGGGCAGGAAAAAGGTAGCATTAACGAGGGACTTAAGGGGAAAAGACTATGTCAAAGCAAACTACAGTGGGGAGATCAAATAGAATTTACACATGCTCAAATTTTGAATTATAATGAAAAGTGTAAAACAAAACAAACCAAGTTTTATGTTTTGGTTTTAACAAACCTTTCAATGGCTAATCCAGCAGTGCAGTCACAGCATGTGTGCAGCCACCTGGGAGGCAGAGGGTTCACATGCAGTCCCCAGATTCCCACGCTGAGGCCAGCTGGGATCTGGGCGTGTCTACAGAGGTGAAACTCCTGGGGAGGGAGGTAGGAAGGGGATGGGCCTTTTGGCATTCATGTACCCCTTGCTGGCTGACCAAGGGCAGCTTTGTGTCGGCTTTGAAGGCAGCCACTCTTTCAGCTGTAGGAAAGGCATAGTTGTGATGACGCCAGCCATCGCGGTGCAGGACGTGACCTCTACAGAAGGAGTCATGGTGGTACCGTTGGCAGCATGGATGGCCATGTGCTGACCGGCATGCTCCCACAGGTTATCGTGAACTTGCATTCGCTTGGGAGGTGGGCAGGGAGAGTGGGTGAAACATTGAAATGGGCCCAGACTGGCATGCCAGAAGGTGGACACTGTATCCCTTCCTGCCATAAGCCACCCAAATGCCTGATGCACTGAGTCCTCTGCTCCAGTCAGTGTCTCAGCCTCACATGCTTCCTTCCCCTAGTGACAGTAGGAGAAGGCCCGCCCCCGAAGGGTTAGGACAGGCCCATGGCAGTGGAGACCCTAGGAAGCCAGGTGGTAAGCTTCGAGCACAAATACAGATCCGTGTACTCATGGAAGGAGTCTGTTCCACTGAAAAAGTCAGCACTAATAAAACATAAAATGTGAACTACACAGGAGCAAAGAAAAAGTTGCAAAAAGGTGTTTGCTCACCACATATCTGGAGTGCAGCATAGCACAGTTCCAAGCACGTCCACCCGATGATCTATCACTCCCTAATGATGTGAAGCGAGGTGTCTGTGCTGGACTCCCAGCATGCAGTGAATAAACACCTTTTGCAGTCATGCAAGTTTTTCTGGTGCTTCCTGTGTAGTCGCCAGTTATGGTTTATTTTCATTGGTAAACTTTAGAAATGGGGGGTAGGGTGGTGGGCAGCAGGGCATTATGGGAACAGGAGTGGGGTGCCAGGAACCCAAGAGGAGCAAAAAAAAAATGTGGATTGAGTCTGGCGGGCAGCAGGGCATTGGGGAGCAGTAGTGGGAGGCCAGGATGAGCAAAACAATTGTGGGGTGAGTTTGTCAGCAGGGCATGAGGGGGCTGTGGGGTGCCAGGGAGCCCAAGGAGGGCAAAAGAAACTTTCAGCAGGACCACTTAGTGGCTTACTGGTAAGCGTGTTTGCCTACTGCTTTGGGAGCCAGATTTGCATGTGTCCCGATTCCAAGATCTTAGTTTGGCTGTTAGGAGGCTGAAGTACAGTTGAAGAGGATACACAACACTCCAGGCAGAAAATATAGCTCTGGTGGCTCTGTGTGAAGGGAGTTGCATAATCAGAACTCCTAATCCCCCTCCCCAATGCACAGTGGCACTATTGGGAAAGCACACAGAGGCACATGGTAGCCAGCCCAGAGGTGATGTCACATGCTTCTGTCTTACAGGTGGGTGGATGGGGGTTAAAGATTTAGGGGTGATCCCTACTGTGGGACCAGAATGGAGATATGGGGAGATTTAAGAACAGAACTCTCAGGGAAGACAAAAGCTGTGGTAAAAAAATGCCAGAAAAGATCAATTTAAAAACAAAATGTCAATAAGGAAAGAAGAACATATTTTTGTTGACGGAAAAATTTGAAGATATTTTATCTATTGCTATTCTAGGCATGTATTCCTCGTGCTAAGTAGTGCTGAAATTTACTGTCATTACTTGGATTTTAGCTGTTTTTTTTTTTTTTGTTTGTTTGTTTGTTTTTCCTCCTCTCACCCTCGTGTCTGCAGGAGCAACTCTGGGGCCTCTTTTTAAAATGTCCTATTTTGCCAGATTCATTGACGCATGTGTTTTTGTTTTGTTTTGTTTTATTTATTTATTTGAATTTTGGTAGCGGGTAGGCCAACTGAGACAGTACTGTCCCTTTTCAGGAACATCGCGACTGGGTACATACAATACAATAATACAACATGACATACAGTAATACATATGTCAAGAGTGCAAACAGTAAAATGTACAGCAGGGAATATAGTTAACATAAGGCAGAAGGCAAAATATACACAGTATAAGTTCAATTGCTGCACTGTTCACCATGCCAAATTGCACAAGTAAATCATGGAGTAGCAAGATAATACTGTAGTTTTTGTAGCCAGAGCACCAAGTCATGAACACATCTGAACCAACTATCAAAAAGCCACTGGTGGGCCGTGTATCTACACAAGGTAATCCCAGTGATTCAGCGTTAATGAGACAGTAGCAGAGTGAGAGGAAAAAGACTACACAGGCAGATACCCTTAAGATTTAGCTGGGTACTTATGCTGATTAGTCAAAGCAGGTGCAGGCGTAGGCTGCAGTAGATGTGCAGAGAGGAGCTCTTGAACATAGCAAGAGTGGAGAAGGATAGTGAAGACAAGGGAAGTGCGTTTTGAAGTGGTGGGCAGAGTAGGCAAATGAACGCTACCTGTTGCTAGGCGGGATTAGAAATGGTAAGCAAAGGGGCTGAGGATGACCTGAATAAACGGGAGAGGATTTACGATCAGTAGGTTGCTCAGGCAGGGAGAGAGAAGAGGAAGGTAAGTATGTAGATGAAGCAGAGGGAGGAGAACTGCAATCTTGATCATAGTCAGGCCAGCCAAGTGACGCCAGGACCTCACAGTGGTGACTGCGTGAGTTAGTTCTGAGGACAAATGGTCCTACCCTGTAGTATAACATTCTCAGCCATGAAAGTGTGGTCACCTTGGTGGATAGCAATACAGGGTGCCATAGAAAAGTGTGGGAGGAGGTGGCAGCTTTTGACAGGAGATATGAGAGAGGAGAGGATAGGATGAAGAGAGTAGAGCAATCCTAGTTTCTGATGGATTTTTTTAGTAGTTTGTGTCACGTGCTGCTTAAAGGAGAGTGAGTGGTCTAGTAGAATACCCACATTTTGAAAGATTACATAGATTCAGGGATGAAGAGGACTGAATGTGAAGTGAGCCTTGAGGTGTCACTTTTCCGGAGGGGTTGAAGAATAGCATTGATTTTTTTTTTTTTTTTTGACGTTGAGGACCAAATGATTCTGATGGAACCATTTCTCAAGTGTATAGAAATCTGATTCCAGGTTGTGATTAAGCCATTGAATGTCACAAGAAGACCGATTATAATACAGCATTGTCAGCATAAAGTTACACCAGGGACCCATCGCAGTTCAGGGGTAGGTTATTTATAAACGGAGAGAACAGCAGGGCCCCAAGATAGAGCCTTGTGGTACCTCTGTGTTGTAATATTAAATGGAGAGAGCCCTGACCATTTTACACCTTTGGAGCAGTCGGATAGATAATTCTGGAACCAGGAAAGTGATAGTTGGTCCAGACCCAGAGTGTAGCTCGTGCAGCAGAAGGTTATGGTTTACCAAATCAAAGGCTTTAGTTAGATCTACAAATATGGCCCCGGTGTAAAGCCCTTTGTCAAGTGAGCCGAGGATGTCTGAGGTTACTTTGCTAAGAGCAGTGAGGGTGCTATATTCTTACGGAAACCATGCTGACAGTTGGATTGGAGGAGATCACATTCGAGTAGGACTGGAGTTGGTTGAAAATAAGTCTTTTGAATTTCGCTATTGAGCAGAGGATTGATATGGGTCTGAAATTAATCGTGTAGCCCCACCCTGTGCAGTGGAACAACTATTGCGACTTTTCATTTAGCTGGCACTCTTCCAGTAGAAAGAGACATATTTATCGGATCACGGATGGGAACCGCAGGGCTGAGGTGCCTAGTTTAATAAAACAAGGTTCTAGGAGTTGAAACCCAGGAGCTATCTTCCTTTAATTTTAATAATAAAATTGTTTATTATTATTATTATGTGATGTGGTCTGCTGTACTGTGGTCTCT
Organism: Neoceratodus forsteri; assembly: GCA_016271365.2. NCBI lineage: Eukaryota > Metazoa > Chordata > Ceratodontiformes > Ceratodontidae > Neoceratodus > Neoceratodus forsteri. The sequence goes on from JADMNL010000040.1 coordinate 23,730,993, forward strand.
TTAACCTGGGTTTGAGATTCAGAATTGGGTTTCTTAAATGGGCTTCTTTTGATTGAATTGTTTTTCATTTTGTTTTGTGTTTTGTTTTTGTTCACTCTGGTCATCTCTCTGCAGTTTTCCTTGCAGGACTATCACCTTGCAGCAGTGTTCGTGATGAGCCAGGACTCATAACCCATTTCTCAGGCCACTGGTTGCTAAGGAGCTAATTTTCTAAGCTTTCTTATTTGCATTTCTATAGGGTTTTTTTTCACATTTTGCGTAGCTGTTGCATTTCCATTCACATGCACTGATAAATGTTTGTTTTTCTGAGAACTCCATGATCAGATTGATGGAAAGTTCTGTTACTATGCATTAATGACCGTAATTAATTTATTTAGCGTTTGTTGACCAGATATGGTACAGTACAACATTTTGGACAAATTTACAAAGGCAACAAGCAATGTAGCAAGGATAATACAATATTACGTGTAACCTAGGGCAACCAAAGAACAAGAAAAGGGTAGACATTATCAGTATGAGTAATCTCTCAGGATTAGGACGGTACATTGTTACATGGAGCAAAAACACTATCGGCGCAGGTTGTGAGCAGGGAAAGAAGGCATATGCACTCTTTAGGAGAGAGTGGCAAGCGTGCTTATTTGGGGCAGGAAGAGAGCAGAGGGTGGGGAGTGGGGAAGGGCAGAGAGGAAGTATGAGGGGATAAGTGCAGGGTGTTGAGATGGTCACGGACATGCGATATTGAGCGATGTAGCAGTAGGGGATGGAGCTGCTTTTAAAGGTGTTGGGTTCCATGCAAGAGTGTACATCAATGGGGAGGTTTTCCTCTGAGTAGGGGCTGCAGAGGAGAAGGTCATAGTGCCATATTTAGTTTTAGATCTGAGGATGAGTAGTTGCCCAGCTCCAGATGACCTAAGGGTGTGTAGTGGTTCGTTGGCCGACAGACTGGGGCTAGTGAGGTGGCTTCTGTGTGGATAGGCTGTTGTGTAAAACTTTTACTAGAGGAGTCAAGCAGAACAGAAAGGGCCGATCTAAGTTTGCTATAGAGTTGGCAGTGATGGGTGGGGCGATTGCAGGATAGGGCGAATCTACAGATATTATTGTAGCATATGGTCCATTTGCATCTGAGAAGACTAGATGAGTGAGCAAACACAGGTATTCCATAAGACAGCTTATGAAGGAGGAGGCAGCAGGCAACTGTAATGCATGCAGAGGGTGAGAGATTACTTCTAGCCGGTATGCAAAGCCTAGGCTAGAATTTACAGTTTTTCATACAGATAGTATGTGACAGGAGAAATTCAGGAGGAATCAAGTGTGATGTCGAGGTCCTTGAAATTAGTTACAGTAGCGAGGGGTGCCATCCTCGGTGGTCACAGTAAGGGGAGGAGCGTGTTTTTAGTCTACGAGGGTTCCAAGGAAGTCATTACTGCCAAATAGTTCTTTTGCTGTAGTGTAGTTGTGATGTGTCTCTCCAATCTCTCACCCATAGGTTTTGCTCTTCAGAATAAGCTTTGACAGGCGGTGCCCTCTGGTTTCCGATCTCACGTTGCCTGATTCCACTTGGATACTACCAGTTTCTCTGGGACTGGTCAACCTGCTCATTGTGGAGGTAAGTACTTGCCCAGCAGGGTCCATGCATATGTTCCCCTCTGCAGGAAGTTCCTTTTGATGTTGCCCAAGCACTTCAGTGCTAGGTACATTAGAACTTTGGTTTCCCCTTTGTTCCCTGTCTCCCGTCTCAGTAATCTGGATGGCCAGGGCACCAGTCCTCTAGCCAGGAGTGCAGTTAATGTTCACAGCTGATTGCAGTCAGTCCTTGATTGGCTGGGTTATGGTGTGCAAATGCTGGGCAGCCTGCACCGCCCTCCCTCCCTCCCTCCCTCCCTAGAGCTTCAGGTCCAATACACTCCGCCACCACACACACACACACACACACACACACACACTTTCTCCAGAGAGTTATTCAAGGCATCCCACATGAACCCTGGTCACTAGCAGGCAGTACAGTGTGCTGCCGCTGTGTCTCTGGGCCAGTCCCAGTTAGGCAGGTTCTTCCAGATGTAGCCATTAGTTTTTGTTTTTATGAGGAAGTTGGAAGCTGGACAGTGCTCATTCCAGTAGTGAGAGAAGGGGCAAAACGGTGCATTTATTTTATAAATTAGGTTTAACAATTGTCAGCTTTGGCTGACACTTGTCACATGACAATGCATCGAGATATTCTCTCTCTCTATTTCTATCTGTCTCTCTCTCTGTTGTTTGACTCCTGTACGCACTGTTGATTCTAAACACAAACTCTGGATATTTGCAACACAAACAGTAATAATCTGAGAGTTCTATTAAACTCTATGGTAACATAGTAACATAACATAGTTAAGATTGGAAAGGACTCCTGGTCCATCAGCCCCATCCCTCTTGTTTCATGAGCAGGGATCAATATGTATGTTATATCAACATGTACTAATTTTATAGGGAGCCTCCACCCACTCTAATACCTGTGGGGTAACCTGTGGTTCTCTGGGTAGGAAGAAATCTGTGTTTTAATTTTGTAACAGTATATTTATGTCCTAAAATATAAACAAATCGCCATATGCTAGAAGTCTGCTTTTCAGAGGAAGACCATTTTAAGTGCAGTGGGCCCTTCCAGGCTGGCAGTATGGGGAATTGATGCACTCACAGATGGTAAAAGGCACTCAGCAGTTTCTCGTGCCTTACAGAACACTTAAGAGTGTGCAACAGTTCCAAATAATGTCCATCCTTGTGTGGCTTATTGCTTACTTATAAAATATCATGGTCAAATGCTGCAGACTAGTCTGTCACTGACCCAAACCCATACGCTTACCTCCACACAGCTCACAGTTCTGTACTGTTTAAAGGAACCCCAACCAAAGTGGCAACCATGGAACTATAATGATTAGAACAGCAATGACACATCGATCCTAATGTCTACTTTCTGGATGACATGGGGATCGCAAGTATTTGTGGGAAGAAACAGTCACATGACATCACATGAGCTAGGATGTCAGAGCACTGCCGCTCCTGTCTACAATTATATGGCTGTCACTGTCTTAAAACCATATAGAAATCCCACCATAACTCACACTTCAGTACTATTTCAAGGAACCATACCACAGCAACAGTTAAAGAAATAGCGCCCTTCCTACCTCAGTTGGCGGCTGGCTGTGGTGGTAAGAGGAGGGCTGCCGGTCGCCAGCTCTGTTCTGTGACGCTTCAGATGGGCGGGTGTCAGTCTCACTGCCAGGTGGGGGACCACTAGACTACCAGGGAAATGGAATAATTTTTATTTGAAACGGGGTTGGATACGTGCTGGGGGTGGGGGGACTACTGGACTACCAGGAGTGGAACCACACACATGGGAACAGGGACCATGACTGCTGAAAAGGGCCGCCTGGCCCAGTCTGTCTGCCCAGGTCCCTATATACTGGATGGCTGCGCTGCACAGCCCAGTGAACTCCACAGCTGACATCCCCTACCCCCAGCAGGTTTGCCTTATGCCTGCCCCATGGCTACTAGGTGCCACCCACACCTGCTGGGCTGCCCTGTTGGTGGGGTGGTGCATCATCCAGGGCACGTGTGTCACTGGTAGTGTGTGTGTGTGTGTGTGTGTGTGTGTGTGTGTGTACACATGTATAATATAATATATACTGTGTGTATGTATGTATGTATGCATGTATATATATGTGTGTGTGTGTGTGTGTGTGTGTGTGTGTGTGTGTGTGTGTATATATATATATATATATGTATGTGTGTGTGTGTGTGTGTATATATGTATGTGTGTGTGTATATGTGTGTTTAAATATTCATGTGTCTCTGCATCTATCTATAGTTAGATCACTACAGATCTACATGTACATCTATTTATCATTATGTACTGCTTGCAGTGCTGCATAGGTATGTTGTATGCACTGCTTGTACCTGCCAGCACACAGTTCCTGCTGCTTCCTTCCAGCCTGTGCTTCTATTCTGACCAACAGGGATGCTGTGGGCATGCCTTGGCCTGCAGCATCCAACCTGTACTTCCATTCCAACCAAAAGGGTGTGTAGTAGTCTCATGCAGTAGCACAAGGCAAACTGCATGGTAATGTATGCTAAGCAGCACTTAATGAGATGCAAATGTACCTGTTTGCCCACGGATTACCTAAGTAGGCTCATTTGCATGGGAGCTTTGAATATAGCTCCGTTTGCTCGGCCAACCAGTTTGCACCGGCTAATGTTAGAACTGTGCAATCAGGTTAGCCCGGCAAACCTCATTTCAGCATAGTACAGAGATGTCCCTGATTTTACCTCAGTGATTTACTCTGTCCCTCCTAAAATTGTGTTTCCATGACCAAACAGTGGGGGTTGTGAGCATAAAATAATGTCAGACATTAATGTTACAGGCATGTTCTTCCTTAGAAAATGTGTTTACACTACACCACTTATCCTACCAGCTTCCTGAGTGGATATCACCAATTTTTAAGATGTGTGACTGATTTTAAACCTTTGTTCCTGATTCTTTTAAGCCTTGTCCCTGATTTATGAGGCAGGAGGTTGAGAGGTGTATTTGCAGTAGATGTGAAACATCTCTTTGCAGTCATACACAATGTTCTCCACCCGCAACACTGGCTTGCTACAGAGTCTAATGAGCTGCAGTTGCAGTTTGAACTTCCCTGTTGCTATATTCAGTGCTATCTTATTCCCAGGCTATTTTGCCCTGCACTCCCAGACCGGTTTGCCTGGCTTCCTTAGACTGCTGTATTCAGCAGGTTTAGCATCGGCTATTCCTATTTAATATAGCTTGCTTTTGTGCTCCAGGCTAAGATCACTCGCAGCAGTGCTAATTTAGCCCGGGCAAAGTTTTGAATATCTGGCCCTGAGTGTATGTAAACTAAAACCCTCAGGAATTGACAACGGTGTTTATTTGCTTTTGCATTTTCATTGTACAGTCCTTTTAATTTTTTTTTCTTTTTTTTCAGTTTATTCTTCTAAATGTATTCTGTCCTTCTTTTTCCTTTTGCTGCATAAAATGTATTTCCATTAGGTCTATTATGTCCTCATCCTGGTTTACCATATTATCTTCTAAATATTGCTCTTCTTCAATCAGATTTCTTTTCTTGGCCCAGTTTTCTACAGACTTTGGACCTTGCAATTTTTTTTTATAACAGGTCTTTTATTTTTCCTATTTCTTCTACTTTTGTTTTCTTGTCTGGTACTTTCTTAAAGAACTCCTTCAAATCTTTTAAGTTCTTTTTTGCTCATCCTGTGAGTATTAGTATTTAGAGCAGTAAGCTCTTTAAATACAGCTGTAGCTTCTTTCACCAATGCATAGAGAAGTTTCTCATCATTGTTTTTTTTTTTTCTTTTTAAATCAGCAAATGCTGAATATTTATTCACAAAGTCACTTTTTGAAAACTATTAGCAAATGCTCACGCAGTCCTCGTGATGTACCACCTTACAGAGCTGCTTTTAATACTGGTTATATTTGTAACTTCAGATTGATACCACTTGCTCACACGGTTTCATCAGTGTTAAAGAGCTGTGGCTTGCACGCCTCAAGCATCAGCAGAAGCAACATGAACAGTTCATACCTTGCAGTGATTCAACTTTAAAAGTTCAGCACTACTCTGGATTCCCAGACATCCACAAACATAGCAAACGGTTCAGCCTCTTGCATGTGATATCACCATTTTGTTTTTTTCCTTTCCTCAGCCCAAATCACAGTTCAACAGCTCTTTTTGTTTTGTTTACCTTATTTACGTGGCTTTGGTCGTTTCTTCTGTTTTTCAAGCTGAAAACGTCCCCAGAGGTCTCAAAGAGAACCCAGCAATGTATGTCCAAGCTTGTTTAAACATTTTTCCATAGTGCCAGCATCAAAGGAATGCACATCAGTCTGTTTTGTTCTGTGGCAGCATATTTTCTTTTATCTTGTCCAGCCGAACACACTCATCGCCAGCAGATTAAACTTTTTCCTGGCCTCCTCTCATACCAGGAGGCTTTTTGATCTCTTCTGCCATTTTGCCCGAGATCTATGCCACTGGCCCAGTCACGACCTTTGCATCTCACAGCTGCCCTTTCCCTGGCCTGGCGAAACTTACAACTGCCGCAGGATGCCAATCCTCTTGACCATTCAGAAAGAAAAGCACCTGTCTATGGCAGTCAGATCTAAGTGACAACAACTCAGACGAACGAAATGGAGATCTCCAAATGCAGATTAGTTTAGCCTGTGAACGAGTACATTTCAAAAGGGTTGGTAGCACTTTCCCCAGCTCTCACTGCCACGCCTCCTGGCTTGCGGTTGCAGTCTTGCTCTGCCACCCCACCCCCGGCCGATAGTTGTTTTTTCACCGAGTAAGGATATAATTGATGAAAAGAAACATTACAAACCACTGCAAATTAGCACAAATGTCCTGTCTCCTTCAAGTCAAAGCTGCAAACCAAGCTGGTCAAGAGATTGTTTAGATAGCGAGACTATATACCATTTGTCTGTTTGTAAAGCGAGGGTTGCAGCTGTATTTGTATCTGTGGTAGGTTTGAGAGACCGGTGTTTCTGAAGAAGTCTGTTGTGGATCTATGAAGTCTCAGGTTTCTGGTGAAGTCATCAACCAGTATGGTCACCTGAGTTTGAGCGCCCCCATGACTACAAGCTGCAGCCATCGGGTAGTTTGGGAAATAACTTTGATTCTAGAACTGATAGGATAATCTGCATCTAAATCCTTTGTTGTGCCCCAAAAAAGCTAAGTCATCTGGGAAGCCACACGGAAACCACCACGGAAGTGTTGCAGTCACAGTAATAACTCTCACAAGGGCCTCTGAGGCTTGGCAGACACAGGAGGAGGAGAACAAAATTCACTCCTGGTGAGTGGGCTAAAGGTCCAGGGAGCAGACAACCGCAACAATCCTTTGGATGCTAAAGAGAATTGATGAAAATGTAATTAGAAATCAAAACGAACTTGCAAAAAACAGCTGCATTGCTACAGATCATTCATGTAGACATCCAAGAGAAACAACCCAAACACCTGAGGTAGATATTCAAAAAGCAGGGAGAATTTTAACATTAATTTACTGGCCCTGAGCGTAGTGCAAACTGCCTGGGGCCAGTGTAACTCCCCTGACTTTCCTGTTAGGGGTAGTGTAGGAGAAAACCTACCCCAAACCTGTCTGGTTCACCACCCATATCTCCTTAGTCCAGTACTCACCCACAACGTGACAAGTATTAAAGGAGGGAAAGACACTGTTGATCCCATCTTAACAGTCTCACTGTCTGTCCTAACGCCAGCAATCTCTCCCTCAAGCTATATCACAAAGCAATACTGGAGGAGACTGCGCGCATTCAAGCTCAGCAGTGAACCTGTGAAGATAGAATCAGTGGTGCTGCTTCAGGACTTTTTATACTGATACTTGTCACCTTGTGGGTGAGTTTTCACTAAGGGGACATGGGTGGGGAGGGTGGTGGGGCTGAGATTGGTGGGAGAAGGGTATTAATTACTGTAGGGTTTTTTTTTTTTTTTTTGCTGTATTGCATTTGCGTGGTTTCAGCAGTGGTTGGCCGAGGTGAGCAGAGGGTTTGTGCAAGTCACCATCAGAGACCAGGGCCGTGGGGTTGGGGTGCTCTGGTGGTGGTGGGTGCCACAGAACACCACAGAAAATGTTTGGGGATGAGGAGAGGAAGGGAGGTGCCACCGGACACCAGGGAGAAATAACAGGATGGGAGAGGAAGGGAGTGCCACTGGACACTGGTGACACGTTGAGTTGCTCCAATCAGTGTGCTCTGCAACAACTCACACCAGGCTACTAGCTCCGACATCACTTGGCTCTCTGCACAATTTGTTCTGAAATTGTGGCCCCTGGAGTTTATGTTATTAAATGTATACAGGGGGTGAATTGTCTGGGAACGATTTGTACAGAGGGCTGATTGACACTGGAGCCAATAGTACAGCACGAGTTGTTGTGGTGCACATTGACTGAAGTGAATTGGCATGTAGCCCTGGACACTGGGGGACTAATGCGAATGGGGAGAGGGAGGATGTCACTGGACACCAGAGAGGGCTTCTGGGAGAGGGAAGTGGTGTCAGTGCACACCAGGGAAAAACTGAGGATGGGGAGACAGAGGGTGCCACTGGAAACCAGAGAGTAATTAAAAGGGACGAGGAGAGGTGCCTCCAATCCCACCCCTGTAACCTCCATTATAACTTGGGATCAGTGTAAGTCTTGGGGGCCAGTGCAATTGGTACCACTTTCCCAGCAGGACCAGTGCAAAAAAAAAAGTTAAACGTGACCCTGAAAATGTGCAAAGCATGGAACAAAGATTTGCATTGCACCTGCGCCTGACATAGACTGCTAGATTCAGTCGGATAGCAGACCGGCGCATCCAGCTGAATATTGACCCATGTTGGCGCAGTACTAAGTCAGGCTGTGGCGACTAACATGGACCTGGGCTGTATCCATCCCATAGGGAGTTGTGCCTCTGACTAGATAGCACCAGCAGCCATGGTGCAATATTCATCTGCAAAATGCAAATGAATCCATTGGGCATGCAAGGTGCTAAGGAGCTAGTTGCATGCCTATTGCAGGCTTATTTGCATCGGAAGCAGCAACCCAGCTGCGCATGTCCTGACATCATCTCTGGTGGTCACCTATCCTATATAATGGAATGTTTACCCTGGTGTCTAGTGGCACCTTCCACTCCCAAATACACATCCTGGTACACCCAAACAGTTCTCTGGTATCCAGTGACTCCCTCATCTTCTGATTCCCCATCTCATATACAATGCCCTCTCTGGTGGCTGTTAGCACCACCTCTCTCTGATTCCCCATCCCGTGGTATCAGTATTAACCCTGGCATCCTTTGATGCCTCACTACACACACACACACACACACACACACACACACACACACACACACACACACGCGCACACAATGCTGGTCGGCAAACAGATCAGCGAACATCAGCAGTTCAGCAGCTCCCACCCAGAACACTACCCAGGCAACCCCCACCACCACCCTTACCAGTGATGCCATGGATGTACAGTGAGTCCTGATACTCCCATAGGGGAGCCAGGCCTGCACTCAGGGTGGAAGACTAAAGTGCTAGGATGGTAACACCCTGAGCACCTGGGGAATTGGGCTGGGAGGTTGGCAGGTAGTCCGGGGGGGGAGGAAGGGTTCACAGCCAGAACGTTGGAAGGAAGTGCAAGGTGGAAGTAAAAGTGGGAGGGTAATGGGAGGCCAAGAACATATTCAAGGGTATTAGGTAGTTTGGTGGATCAGGAGGTGAGGGGAAGATCATGGGTCAGGATAGTGTGATGGCCTTGAACAGTGACAGGGAAGGAAGTGGGGTAGTAGGGGTGAAGCAGAGGCAAAGAGGGTAGGGTGAGCAGCGGGGAGGTAATAAGAGAGTGAATGGGATAGACCGGACAGGAACGTTGGGGGGGCTAAAGGGGGATGCAGTAAGATGAGAATGGCAGGAAAAGTGGGATATGGGGCAGCTCTGGACTGTGCACAGATAGTTGATCAAAGCAGGGAAAGTGGGGCAGGTAAAAGGAGAGAGGGTTGTCTTACTGGGGACTTGATACTGAAAGGTGTGAGATGGGAAGGTAAGAGAGAAAGGAACAGCCGCATACAGGTGGAGTGTATGGCAGAAAGGGTGGGGCAGTTTATAACAAAGTGTATGGAGCAGGAGAAGGAGGAGAAGCTCTCACATGGTTACACCTTGGGACGAATGACGTTGCAGGGTGTAGGGTTGAGAAGGTACAGAATAGATTCGAGGAGGTAGGTAGAATCTGCAGTGAGGCAGGTTGATCAGCTGCTTTCTGAAGTTCTACCTGTACCTAGGGCAAGTACCATCAGAAAATAAAGAATAGAAGACTTCAGTAGTTGGTTGGGAGGGTGCAACTAAGGGGTATGGGTTGGTGGGAGAGGGTAAAACGTGTGGGGAGACCTATATGCAGCAGATGGACAGCATTTAAGTAAGGAGGGCACAGGGTACTGAAACTAAAATTAGAAGAATATTTGTCAACTAAGCTTAGTTTAAGCTGAAGGGCCTTGTGTGCTTCAGTCAGGGACAGCAGGAGAGAGAGAGAGACTGAGGGCCTCCTCCCAGGTCCAGAGGTGGGCAAGGGGAAATTGAAAACTGGAAAGGAACATAGTTAGCACCTGCCCAGACATGGACGCCAAGCAAAATGGGCAGTCATCAAGCTAGGACTGACTGAGGCTACTAGCACATGTGTCAAGAACCAGAGTAAGAAATCCAGGACCAAGAACCCAAGCTGGATGAATAGGGAGGTAGGGGAGAGGGTGAGGGAAAAGAGGGCTGCATTTAGAACCTATAAAAGATCCAATAGGGAAGAGGACAGGGACGAATATGTGAGGAAATACAGGGAAGTGAGTAGAACAGTAAGGGCATCCAAGGCATCCAGAGAACTGAGGCTAGCGCAGGGTATCAGAGAAGGTGAAAAGGATTTCTTCAGATATATAAGGAAGAGGAAGGATCAGATTGTTAGGCTCAAGAAAGATAGTGGTTGGGTAGAAAAGGGCAGAGGCCGCCCATCAGCGCAGCGGTTGGATTTCCATTTGCAATGCCAGTGACCCGAGTTCAGGAATGGCCCCCAGGATGTCAGGGGGCGGGGAGAAGGATTGATTGTCCCAAGGAACAGCCTCCTCCTCCATGGGGGGATAGGGAGTGTGACTGGTGTTGACTGAACCCTGGCGGAGGCCAGGGCACCGCAGCAGCCTGCACCAGAACGTAGTTTGAGGGATGGGCAGATGCTGGCCATCCTTGCCTGTCCCCACCCCTCACATACAGGAGAGAAAATTCATCTGCCTGCAGCTCAGATGAAGCCTGTCCGTCTGCTCGATGAGCTCCCAGGTCTGCTCCTGACCTGTCCTGACTTCTGACACTTGAGCTGATCGCAACCCCTCTGGGGGGCAAGCCAGGGGTATCAAGGGAGTCGCGGCTAATGTGGGAGTAGGAGCGGAGGGCCATGATTGAGGCTGAGGAATGGCAGCAGGTGGCACGAAAAAAGCATAATAAATCAAAAAAAAAAAAGAAAAGTGGGCAGAGCAGACAGAAGTACTTAATGAGTACTTATGTTCTGTATTGCCCAGCGTAGAGAGATGGGCCTGTACCTGAGGGGAAGGGTGGGTGGAGTTGGGGGGGGGAGGAGGAGACCACTGGATGGGGAAATCACAGAAGGAAGGGTGTTAGAGGGACTTAAGTCCCTGAGGGTAGATAAGGCATCTGGGCCAGATGGAGTTCAACCTAGAGTGCTGAAAGAGTTGGCAGAAGTCCTGGCAGGGCCTTTGGCAGACCTGTTCAACATCTGTCTGGAAACTGGGTGCGTGCCCAGGGATTGGAGGGGGCACATGTGGTGCCCCTCCATAAGAGGGGCCCAGTGACGACCCAGGGAACTATGGACTGGTGAGCCTAACCGCAATTGTGGGAAAGCTGATGGAGACTATTCTTAAGGAAAGGCTGATAAAATTTCTAGAAGATAATGATCTCCAGGACGGCAGACAGCAGGTTTGTCTCTGGCAGATCCTGCCAGATTAACCTGGTTGGCTTTTTTCGACTGGGTGACATGGGCACTGGATAAAGGTCATGCAGTGGACGTCCTCTACCTAGACTTCAGCAATGCTTTTGATTCAGTGTCTCACAGTAGGCTGACCAGCAAGTTGAGTAGTCTGGGAGTAGGGAGGAAACTGGTTAGATGGGTCGGGAACTGATTACAGGATAGACAGCAGAAAGTAGTAGTGGGATGGTATCAGAGGCCAGGGCAGCAGTAACAAGTAGGGTCCCAGAGCTCAGTACTGGGACCAGTGCTGTTTAACGTTTTCATTGCTGACATCGCAGTGGGGATAAACAGTAAGATCAGTCTCTTTAGGATGACACCAAGATCTGTACGGAGGTGGATGGAAGAGAAGGTGGTAAAGTACTCCAGGAGGTTGTGGCAAAACTGGAAGAATACTCTCACACATGGCAGCTTGATTCAGCACAAAGAAGTGCAAAGTGATGCACTTGGGAGCCAGGAACCCTGGCAGTTATCCACATCAGTGGAGAGAAGGACCTGGGTGTAATGGTAACTGGGAAATTAACCACCAGCCCAGTGCAGGAAGGCAGCGCCAAAGGCCAACAGGATGCTGTGGTGCATCACAAGGGAATTGCTTCTAGGCAAGGAGAAGTCATAGTGCCCTTGTACAGGTCCCTGGTGAGGCTGCACTTGGAGTACTGCATGCAATACTGGAACCCTGCTTAAAAGGGACATAAGCCACTGGAGGGGGTACAGCGAGGGCAGCAAAAGTGCAGGAGTGTTCAAATCAAAACTTTTAGAACTTGCCCAGCCATGACTGTAGCTGAATTTTCAGTTGCGCCCCAATTAATTACAATGAAATTGGCTCTCTTTGTACTTGCCCTTCAAGGAAATTTACTTGCCCTGGATAGGGGGCAATAGGATTTGCACACCCTGAAAAATGATCCTGGGATTGGTAGATAAACCCATGAGAAGAGACTGAGTGAGCTCAATATGTATTCCCTGGAGGATAGAAGGAGAGGGGATATGATTGAGACCTTCAAGTACCTGACTGGTATGAGCAGAGTAAGCACTGGGGTATGTTCAAACTATAAAAGGTGGAAGGAAACCAGAGGACACAGTCTGAAGTTGGAAGGAGGCAGATTTAGGAGGAAATGAGGAGACACTATTTCACTGAAAGGGTGGTTGCAGAGTGGAACTTGCTGCCAGAGAAGGTGGTATCATTGCAGACAGTGGGAGCTTCAAGGGGAGGACAGGTTCAGAGGGAGGGTTCAAACCGTGAGGGGCGAGGGTGAGTGTGAAGGAATCACGAGCAGAAACAGTGGGGTGGGAGGGCAGCTGCACACCGAGCAGACTAGGTAGACCAAGGCCTGTATCTGCTGGCAATTTCTTATTTTCATATGAAAAGGGAAGGGAGTGGTAGAATGGGTGGGAGGAGTGGTGTACAGGTCACGTTGAAGGTGGTATTCTTGAATGCAAGGAGCCTGGCTAATAAGACAGCTAGGTTACAGGCACTGATAGTGGAGGAGAGGTAGATATAGCAGCCATCATGGAGTCATAGGCCACCCAGTACCATGACTGGGACCTCGTGATCCCTAGGTATAGGCTGCACTGGAAGGACAGAGAAATGGAAGGGGGAGGGATGGCTTTATTTGTAAGGAATGGGATGCTGTGCACTAGGAGGAAGTAGAAGAGAGCAGAACTGAAGCCTTATGGGTGCAGCCCCAAAACTCTAATGGGAGGAACGTTAGGTTGGGGGTGCTGTACAGACCACCCTTGCAAGATGAAGAATTGAACAGGGAGCTGGGGAACAAATTAGAAGACTAAGTAGCAAGGACAACATTGTCTTGACAGGGATTTCAGTCTGCCAGGGATGGACTGGAACACCCATACTACCTCCTGTTCTAGGGCACAGGCTCTCCTGGAAGCATTCCAGGACTGTTTGTGAGGGGTCACAGAGCCAACCAGGGAGGGTAACATACTGGACCTGGTGCTGTCAAACAGTGAGCTGGTTCAGGACATAGTAGCTGAGGACCCACTAGCAGGCAGTGACCACTGCGTGGTGTCATTCTCCCTCAGCTTGGGCAGGGAAGCAGCCAGGACCAAGACGCCGGTGGTGGACTTCAGGAGAGGCAGACTTTAGAAGAATGAGTGACATCCTAGCAGGGCGGTGGTCAACATCAGCCCCGAGATGGATACAGATCAGAAATGGTCCGTTATTAAAATGGAACTGGTTGAGGCCACAAATGCGTGCTAAGACCTAGAGTAAGAAGTCCAGGACCAAAAGACCTAGGTGGATCAGCAAGGAGGTGGCGGAGAAAGTGAAGGACAAGAGGCGGCATTCTGTAGGTATAAAGAGATCTATGAGAGAGGTAGACAGGAGCAGTACTCAAGGAAATCCAGGAGTGGAGCAGGATGGTTAGGGCAGCCAAGGCTGCAAGGGAACTAAGGCTGGCATGAGGAATCGGAGAAGGGAAAAGGATTTCTTCAGGTACATAAGAGAGAAAGAAGCTGCAGGGATGGGATAGTCGGGATTAAGGGGGATAATGGGTGGAAAGAGGAGTAGACCAGGCGGAAGCACTGAGCAGTACATCTGTTCAATGTTCACTAGGAAAAGGACGGTCCTGTGCCACAGGGATAATTGGGGTGGCAAAAGGTGGTGCAGAGTTTACTGATGGGAAATCCCAGAGGACAGGGTTTTATGGGGCCTTAAGGCCTTAGTGGTGGACAAGGCTCTGGGACCAGATGGCTTACACAGAGAGTCCTGAGGGAGTTAGCGGAGGTCCTTGCTGGCCCTCTGGTGGACCTGTTCAACACCTCACTGAAATTAGGTCACATGCCTCAGGACTGGAGAATGGCGACGTGGTGCCTCCACAAGAGCAGACCTAGGGATGAACCAGGTAACTACAGCCTTACCTCCATTGTAGGGAAGTTAATGGAGACCATTCTGAAGGAGAGACTGATGTACTTTCTGGAAGCCAGTGCTCTCCAAGACGAGCAGGCATAGGTTTGTCTCTGGGAGATCCTGCCAGACAAACCTACTAGACTTTTTTGATTGGGTCACAAAGGCACTTGATGGGGGCCATGCAGTGGATGTCCTGTATCTGGACTTCAGCAAGGCCTTCGACTCTGTGCCATGTGGTAGGATTCTCAGTAAACTAGCAAACCTGGGAGTCTGTGCAAAACTGGTTTGGTGGGTCAGAAGCTGACTGCAGAACAGGGTGAGGATGGTAACCGGGGAGTGAACTATCGAAACCCAGGCCTGTAACAAGCGGGTTCCACAGGACTTGGTACTAGGTCAGGTGTTATTTAACATCTTTACTGGGTACATCGCAGAAGGGATCAACAGTAAAATTTGCCTATTCACAGATGACACTTGGATCTGTGCGAGTGGACAGCGAGAAGGAGAGGCAGGTGCTCAGGGAGGATCTGGCTGAGCTCAACATTGGTCGCCATCTGGCAGTTGGGGTTCAACGCTAAGAAGTGTAAGGCCATGCACCTGGGTGTCAGGAACCCTAGACTAGCTACTGGCTGGGGGACTGCAGGTGGCCACTCTGAGGAAGAAAGATCTAGGGTGATGGTCACAGGGACATGAAACACTCAGGTCAGTGCTGTAAAGCACCAGCCAAAGCAAACAAAATGCTGGGTGCATCGCCAGAGGTATCACCTCAAGGAGTGAGGAAGTCATCATGCCATTGTACAGGTCCCTGGTTAGACCACACCTGGAGTACTGTGTGCCATTCTGGTGCCCACATTTGAAGAAGGATATCAAACTGCTGGAGGGGGTGCAGAGAACGGTGACCAAAATGATCCAGGGCCTGGGCGATAAGCCCTATCAGGAGAGCTACTTGCCACTTGTGAAAACGGGCAGTAATACTCATCAAGTTATCAGTATAAAAAATAAAATGAAACTGAAATGAATTGAACACTGAGGAGCTCAACATGTACTCCTGGAGGATAGGAGGAAAGGGGGACATGATGGAAACCTTCAAATACTTAAAAGGTATGAATAAGATTAGAGCAGACGATATGTTTAACTTAAAGGAGGGATCCACATGAGGGCATAGCCTGAAATTGGTGGAGGGAGGATTTAGAAAGGAAATGAGGAAGCACTATTTCACAGAAACAGTGGTGGCAAAGTGGAACAAATTGCTTGAAGAAGTAATCTCACTGAAAACTGTGGGCCATTTTAAGAAGGGGTGGGAAGGAGGGACAGGGTCAGAGGAAGGTCCATTCTGTGCAGGGATGGGGAAGGGGTGGGTAGGGTAGGGGAAGATAACTCCAAGGAGGAAATGGGGGTAGCTACGGAGAATAAACGGTGTGCTGTATAGTCGAGCAGACTTGATGACCCGTAGTGGCCTGTTTCTGCTGGCCTGTTCATATGTTCAGCATGATGACCAGCACAGCCCTCCTCTTACCTTCTTGGTCAGCCACTGTATAGGATGACAGCACATCTACAGTACTTACACGCATGTACGCCACTGTCAACCCATACGGCACCCAGCTGAGGAGGTGAGAAGAGGGCTGTGCCAGTCATCGTAGCAGGCTCACTGCACATTCACGGCATCACCGTAAGGTGGGATTGCCTGAGTGGTGTGCTGGGTGCAGGCGGGGAGGGGGTGCTGAACCATTAATGTTCGCTGATCCATTTGGCGACTGGCATTCGGGAGGGGTGGTACCACAGGACGGGATTGGGGGAGGTAGTGCACTAACCACCAGAGATAGGGTGTCATATACGGGATGGGGATCAGAGGGTGGGGTGACACTAGACACCAGGAAACATTTAGGTGTACCGGGATGGGTGTTTTAGAGGGAGTGGGTGTCATAAGACACCAGGGTACACATTCCATTATACAGGACGGTGTTTGGGGATTGGGGTGCCCAGACACCAGGAACCGTGGTAATTCCCTGGTATGGGGATCGGAGGGTGGTAGGTGCCACTATGCACCAGGGACCTTTCTGCCTATCACAGGACAGTGGCTGCAGTAAAGCCATCCTGCTATCAGTGGGGTGAGGTGCAGGCTTTGTGCCCAGTTAAGACTACGTTTTCGGAGGCAGTAAATAAGCGCCGCTTTGGGTGCCATTACCGCTGGCGCAAACCTTTCAGATTACCAGTGCACCCACATGCAGGCAGGGACTGCCTCATTTGCATGGATGTAGCGTTGTGTTAGTGCCGGGCACTAATGTATTTACCCTGTGCTATGGAAGTTTCTGAATATAGACCCCACCCCAAAACTGGGTGCAGAACCTGGATAGGGTAGGCAAACCCGTTCGCGCCTGTGCTAACTTTTGAATATCGCTCTCTGGGTTCCTGCATTTGCCAAGCCCTTGACACACCTGATTTAGAGCCAAGGTTGAAAATTCTATCTAAATTGGAGCAAGAGGTAGGCATAGTGCTCATGGAGTAGGAGTGGAATGACTGTTGGCTGCACACCACAAACATCTCGGCATCTTACACATGCATGCAGCAGACTGAAGATGTCACAGTTTTTAATTAAGAAAACATTATGGGGTGAATTTCTTAGATGTATGTTGAGACAATGTGGCATTTCAGGTTTACTATGAGCATGTTTTCTGAGGATGCCCTAAATGAAAGCTTTTTGGAACAAGGTCTTAAAGGCCAGAGACCTAATTCTTCCTATCCCCCAACCCCACCAGAAATGTTAGAAATCTAATTCTGGGAGGTTGACCCAGAGGGGTGAGATCTTCAGACAGTAAATACTTGTACCATGTACTTGTAGGTGGGCCTGCTAAAGCAATTACACAGAAATGGCTCCAAGAACAACCACCAGCATTGGAATAGTGATCAGAACTGTAAAACATTCAAACAATGTATCTTCTCTTGGTGTAGTTGAGGTTTTGTAAAGGTAAAAGGAATGGCCAGACACTCCCTTTAGGGATTTTTGACATCACAAAGTGGTCAGACAATTTTCGACCACCTTGATGGGATACCCGGAGTAGCAGAGGCGGTGCAATAAACTGGAGGAGGGGTGTTTGGGGACTCGAAGGTGTTTCACTAGAATGCTCTCAGCACTTTAACCCTAGGTGTTTCACATGGTTACTTTATTAGAAAAAGGGAGCAACCCCTTTAGCCCTTGAAAGTATTAAAGAGGGACTACGGCCAAAAATGCTACATTGCAGAATTAGAATAAGCATGCCCCAAATAAATCTCATACCAAATATTAGGTTTTTTGTTACTTCATTTTAAAGTTATGAGCTATTTTGTAACCCTGATTTCACTACCTGTTCAAAAAGCCAGTTTCAGTGAAAAGCTACTGATGATGTCATCTCCTGAACTCACAGGCTAGTCCTCTGTCAGCAAGTTTATAGGACCTGTTTTTCTAATGGTTAAAGATCATTGTTCAATGGGTTTCACAAGTAAAACAGCCAGCACCATTCTAAAAACATTGCTGTAAAATCTATATACGTTTACACAGCAGTAGCGCTACAAATAAAATACCACAACAGCAGGTCCCATTCACTTGCCACCGCATCCTGTCTGTCTACATGGCCCATCTCTGCACCACTGCAGTCGGTGCTGGTGAGGGGCGTGCATCGGGGAGCCAGCCATCTGCTGGCCGATGAATGGGTTGCTGCTGCACAGGCAATTCACACTGCCACTTAAGCTGCTGTAAGCCATTTGCTCCTCTTGGTGCTCCCAGCTTGCCAGAGAATCTGGGAGCATCTTAGCAGCTGCTACCCCAATCGGTACATGTACACAGTCACATTTGCACTGGAGCAACCCAAGTGCACAGGTTACTTCAGTGCAAATGACCATGTAAACAGGGCTTATGTGTTTGCAGTTTTGTAGCAAAGTTGACAAATATATATTGGTAATACTTTTGGTCTGGTTCATTTCTCCAGAGTTGCAGGATGCTGAGTCAACATGCCTCCAGGCTGCTGACACCATTTGTGGTGTTGCTCTACAGTGCATGTTAGGAAGTTGTATTGCTAAAAGTGTTGTAATGTTGGTAACTTCATTGTTGTTTGTCAGTGTCTACTTTACAATAACTTTCAATAGAGGCCTTATGTGTTAATTCCTACTCGGGTAAAAGTGTTAGTCCTGGTAAAACAATCATTTGAATGTGAAGTACAACACAGATGAGCCTGACTGCAGGTCAAGTAACAGCTTGCCAGGGAGAAACAGAAAATGAGCTCTCGCAGCTGAGTATCCCATTCATTCATACTTTGATGATGAATAAAACAGTGATCGATTGAACATTGAGCTGACTACTGCATAGAAACTCAAAGTAAGGTTTCAAAACGGCATTACCTCTTCCACCCCATGGAATAATTGTTTGAAGGGCCATCCAAGAAATCACCTCAATTGAATGACGTGTGAATGATCACAGCCTTTCACCACATCAGAGATATCCAGTCTGCAAATCTCACATTAGTGTGCTGTGACTCAGCACCCAGCAACCCTGGAGAAAGGACCATTAAAACACACAAAAATACAATGTGCCAACTTTGTTACAAAATCTGAAACAAACATAGTTTCTAAAGCAGTGTTTATTGGATGTCCTGCTTGTTTTACTGGTGAAAACCATTGCACGTTATATTTAAACTTTGAAGAAGTGAGTACTATAAGCTTGCTGACAGGAGGACTAGACTGTGAGTTCAGGAGATGACATCAGCAGCAGCTCTTCACTGAAACTGGCTTTTACAACTGTGGCCAGAGCCTACAGGAGTATTGCATGTACAAAAGGAGTGATGTCATGTTTCTGTCTGTGGAACTTACTGAAGGTGTAAATAGTCTCCTCTGCCTTACCCTCCTCAAGCAGTGTTTTCCGCCTCAAATAAATACACTTTCATGTTAGTCAATGGTTGCAGGGTACTATTTTCTTTCTTAAATGGGTGGTACAAGAACTGGAACCTGAGTAGTGGGAGGCAGCACTATTTTTTTATTTTGTGTGTGTAAGATCCACCTCGGCTCCACACCAAACTTTTTTCTGATTCATGTGGAGGGGCATGACATAGCTCTAGCATGCTGTAACAAGATACACTAGTTTGGGACACAGACATGCCTGTGCGGTGGCGAACAGAAGATTTGTAATGCCTTCAAATTGACTTAATCATTTGTTCCAAAGGATTTTTATCAGAGCCACCTGGTGCCTCAGAAGGAGACCTAGACAAACATTCTAATTTACAGTAAGAGCTACATGTTTTTCTTAAACAACATATATATGTATAGTTCATATATAATTTGTCTTTAGTAGTTTCAAAACTTTGAAAGCATTGACACACACACACACACACACCACACACACACACACATCCCAAGCAGAACACAGCTGGATAAGAGTATCGGTATTTAGGAACTTGTCATACTTGCCCAGAGTCTAGTAATGTGAATCCTTGCTGTGACTATAGGTGTTTATAACTGAATGATAATAACCATTTGCTTCTACTTGCAGATAGGTAGGCATTTGTCTAATTTCCATTTGACTTACTGTAGGTTACACATAGAATCTTTGATTTCAAGTGTTTGCTAAATTGTAAATGTAGGTATCAGCATTCTGTTAGTAGTTAGTGCTGATTGTGGTCTGTGACAAGATCATTTTTATTTTTATTTTTATTTTTTACAAATGAAGTGCGTGGTAGGAAGCTGAAAACAGACATTGATAGTGTGTTTTTCTTAAGTTTGAGATGAATTAGAAAACATTGAACAAGAAAGCGGTGATTTTAAAGCTATTCTGATCAGAGCTGACAAAAAAAATCGTAACTATTTTTCTTTTCTCATGGACACTAGAAATAGGATGTCAGCATTCACTCCATTAAACCTGTTTTTTTTTGTTTTTTTTTAGGTTTTTATAGCATCTTGCCAAGGCGCCTTCCCAGAATGCAATCTGTCATGGGGAGAGGGTTGAAATTGTTTAATCATGAAGCATTGGTGTTAGTAATGCATTTAGAAATACAATTTTTAATTGCCTTTACAGTTAAATATGCAGTTTCATGTCAGGGCACATTTTTGGGGGTTCAATTTATTTTAAACATGGGCACAGTACTTGGTAAATACTGACTTTGATGATAAAGTGTATTATTTTTCTTTCAAGTTTGAGAAGTATGTACAGTATTATATATGTGTAACCATGTTGTAAATGGTTAAGTAGGCAGTGGTTTAAGGCTCTGAGCTACAAACCTGGAGACCTGGGTTTGACTCCCACAGCACCCTCTTGTATACTGTGTGACCCTGTGCAAATCACTTAACTTCTTGTGCTCCTAGGTCACACCTGAAACAAGCTTTCAGCTTAGTGTCTCTCCTGGTTAAAAAAAAAAAAAAAGTGCCTAGAATAATTTTTTAATATAGTTGAGTTTGTGTGGTAAGTAGGTAGGGTATGATGTTTTGAATGTGGCAGTAGGATTTAGCATGTGCACTGCTTTAAAAATCATTTCACAATATTTTATACTTTCTTAAAAGATACTCCACATTTGTGTGGGGGCTGTGGATTCAAACCTAGATCTCCAGATTTGCAGAGAAGAGCATTAAACCACTGTGCTATACTGCTTCCTAGTTATGGCATTCACCTGTTTAATGGTTCATGGTGTTGGTGTAGTAAGCATACTAACATACAAAATGGCAGTAGAATAGGCATAGCGGACTTTCGTGTCTGCTCCTTTGGTCAGTCTCCACTCTGGGAGCTGACCCTGTTCCCCTCCCTTTCTGGGCTTCTCCTTCCCAGGCCAGGGGAGAGCTAGCTAACTGGGGTTTCTATAAGACAACAGCTACTAAATAGCTGTAATTCACTATTTTTATTTTCTGTGTATATCAGGTCTAGCTAGCAGGAATGTTTCACTTTTAATTTTTATCAAACTATACACAAGCATAAAAGCACAGAAACTGCCCAGATCATCAATGCTATAATGGATAGTACAGACATCATAGAAAGCTATTAGAAGTAGAATGGGTTAAACACTTCCTGGAACTTTGTGCATAACAAGTTCCCCTAGGCACCTACAGCATTTGACACCACCATCCTAAGAGCAGTTAGTGTGTTACTTTGCAGGACATTGCTTAGCAAGAGATCCGGCCTTGCCTTTTTCCAAATAATATACCAACTTCATTCTCAGGCAGGCAGTTCTGGGCTACTGTTTACATTCTACTGAATTTTCTTAAGGAAAACTTCATGTTAAAATCAGGAATATACAGTATGTATTACTACCAGTTTTGAGTTCTCATTTCAATCCAGTGTTTTGTTTCTGCCTAGGCTGTGAGAGGATTTTTTTCTAATTTTCCCTGGGTGTTTTATGGCATCTGGGGCTGTCATTCAAGTTTGTTTTATTGCATCTTCTCCAAGTTAGTTTTCACAGAGTACCCTTTGGTTTGATGTCTAATAGCCCTACAGCAGGCCAGTGTCTTGCTTAGCCACAGCAGAGAAAGGACATTACAGCCAGGATTCACAGTGCTATACAATATACTATAGAAAGTTACATGTTTATACACACACACACACACACACACACACAGCAGAACACAGCTGGATAAGGTATCAGTATTTAGGAAACTTGTCATACTTACCCAGAGTCTGGCAATGTGAATCCTGGCTGTGACTGTAGGTGTTTACAATTGAGTGATAATAACCACATTTGCTCACATGGATAGGTAGGCATTTGTGTCTGATTTCTGTTTGACTTATTGTAGGTTACACATAGAATCTGAAAAATTCATAACATGCTGTATTGTGATTCAATGAACTGATAAATGGGATTTTGGTTTCTTTTACAAATTCATTTTTCCTGACCATGGATATACTAAAACAAAACTTTATCAACAAACTGTTTTTAAATAAAGAGTTTAAATCACAGCAGCAGAAGAAGCGTGTTGGCATTATCAGCTTAGTGGCGTGGATGTAGAGGCACCAGTATTTAAGCATGACTTTGGTGGAGGATTAATTGTGACTGAGGGGTGAGGAGGTAGTGAGTCTTGATATTTGTAGCATAATGGTTTTCTGAAACTTCAGCCTTCAATGAGTTCGACTTTGCAGCCATCTGTACAGTATATCACTAAGCCATATGCAGTGTGGTATGGGTAAAACCTAGATCACCAGACCAGTACCAGTGCTGTAAAATCTGCACTGGGCACAGCTTGCAAATATTGCTGATCCAGTGGATCAAATAAATACATGCAAATAAATAATTAATTATTCTGCTTCGCCTTGTGCTTAACCCACCCCAGGAGTGATGTTATTACATGATAACACACACCTGTCATGCCTTATTGCTTAAATATGCCCTATCTCAATGTGCTATACCTTGATTCAGTTAGTGTGTGAAGCAGCCTTCATGTGAACATTCTGGGCTTCTTTGACTCCTGAGGTCTATTTGCTTTTGCTATTGTATATCGTTTGAACTGCTTTGGTCTTCTTGATGTGGTGCCTGTGTGCCTAAACTATGTAATCTGTTTATATACTGCTACCCATGTATCTCCAGTGAATGATTGTTATAACTGTCTGCTCTCCGAGCCATTGTTTTTGGACTTGTTAATTGTGCTGTCTTTGTATTAGTTTTGGCGAGGTGCCTTTGTAAATGAGTCTCTGACTCAAAGGTTTACAAATCTGATATTTTTAAATAAATAAATGTTTATGTTTAAGCCCATGAAACACCCTTATCTAGTTAATGCATTCACAGTCGTAGTGGCTCTACCAGAGCTTGTTTGAACAGGGAGTGAATTTAGGGTTGTAAAATGATTTGTAACTTTTAAACAAAGTAACTTGGAGATCTCAATTTTGGCATGAGGCTGATTGGGGCTATGTTGATCCATATTCTGAATTTATTAATGCCAGTAATTTGAGTACCATAGTCCCTATTTAAATAGATGAATTGGTGTCACTAAATTCCATAAATTAATGTACCTGTAAGGTATTGTTTGGGTTGATAGGACTTTTTAAGTAGGTCATTTTTATTTTAAAGCACTTGTCCTGGAGGCTGTGGGCACTGTACAAGCGAGCAAGCATACATTAAACGGTGATATAAAAGACAAATTAAGCATTTAAGAAATATTAGCAATCTGGATATGCCGCCCTGAAAAGATGTGCCTTTAGGTCCCACTTCATAAGCCATGTTTACCGGCAGTAGCGCTACTAAATAAAATACCGAACAGCGCAGTCCGGTCCACTTGCCACCAGCATCCTCTGTCTACATGGCCTCTACACGCTGCAATCAGTGCATCTTGGGGAGCCAGCCATCTGCTGGCTGATGAATGGGTTGCTGTGGCACAGGCAGTTACACTGCCGCTTAGCCGCTCACTCTCTTGGCGCTCCCAGCTTGCCAGAGAGAATCTGGGAGTGTCTTAGCGAGTGGCTTACCCCGCTCGGTACATGTCCACACAATCACATGCAAATGTGACCATGTAAACAGGGCAATAGATTCTGTTGGCAGATAAGGACCGCCAGGCGCATCCAGTCTGCCCATTTATGCTAGCTCACCAAGCGACGGTGACGCTTATTGATTATTGACTTAGCTTTTTCTTCCTATCTCTGTTATTCTTTGTTTCTGTCCCATACGTCGTTTAAAACCCATCACAGACGGGCTGCCACCACCTCCTGGAACAGGTTATTCCATGCATCCACCACCCTTTCCGTGAAGAACCTCCTAATATTTTCCCTTATGCACCCACCCTTCAATCTGTGTTGTCGCCTTCCACCTTGTTTATGCCCTTGAGGTACTTGAATGTTTCTGTCATGTCACAGCTTTCCTCCTCTGTTCCATCATGTACAAATTTAGGTCCCTCACTGTCTCCTCGTAAGGCTTGTGATGTAATCTGTTCACCTTTTGGTTGCCCTCCTCTGCACCATCTCTGTTTTGTCAATGTCCTTTTGAAGGGGTGGTCTCAGAACTATACACAATATTCAAGGTAAGGTCTCCCAGGGTCTTGTACAGTGGAACCATTACCTCTCGCCTTCTGCTTGTGATTCCCCTGCCAATACATCCCAACATCCCACTGGCTTTCTACCACCTTGGCAGTCTGCCTGCAGCTTTCAAGTCATCTGTGATTATGACCCCAAGTTCTTTCCTTCTTAGTTACTGTCAGCACCTCCCCAAGTCCTGTAGCACTGCAGGGTTCCTGCTCCCACATGCATGATTTTGCATTTCTTTCGTTAAACCTTAGCTGCCATGCTCTGACCATCTTTCCAACATTCCAAGTCTCTTGTCATCCTTTCCACCCCTCTGGGTATCCACCCTGTTGCAGATGTTGGTGTCATCTGCAAGGCATAAAACCTTTCCTTCAGCCCATCTGCTATGTCACCAATGAAGACACTAAGAGGACTGGCCCTCAGTACTGACCCCTGAGGTACCCATTGGTCACCTCCCTTTCCTCTGATTGGGTTCCATTTACCTACTCTCTGTTTTCTGTCCCTTAACCAGTTGCCAGTGCAGTTCACTACTTTGTGTCCTGCCCTCAGCCTGCCTGCTTGTTGACCAGCCTCCTTTATTGGACCGTGTCGAGGCTTTGCTGAAGTCGAGGTAGGCAATGTCTGCACGCGCCCCAATCTACCACTTTTGTCACCCAGTCAAAGAAATCTATCAGATTTGTTTGACAGGATCATCCTGCAGAGAGAACCCATGTTGCCTGGGATCCACCAGCCCATTGCCTACCAGGTGTTCCACAATGGAAGAAAGAACTTAGTATCGCATCACAGATGACCTGAAATCAGCCAAGAAGACCACTAAAGCAGTAGTTAAGGCTAGAGGGATGTTGAGGTGTATTAGTAGAGGTATTTAAATCGTAAGAGGGAGGTAATAATCCCTCTTTACAAGACACTGGTTAGGCCCCATCTGGAGTACTGCTTGCAGTACTGGAGGCCACACCTGCACAAGGACATTAACAAAATGGAGACAATCCAGAGGGCAGCCAAAACGGTGCAGGGACTGCATCAGAAAACATATGAGGACAGATTAACGGAGTTCAATATATATATATATCCTAGAGCAAAGGTGGAGGGAGGTGATATGATCAAACATTCAAACATCTTAAGGGCATTAACGAGGTGAAAGAGTCGTAACATCTTTCAATATAAGAAAAATAAGCGGGACAAGAGGACACAGCATGAGATTAGAGGAGGCCGATTAAGGGTAATGAGAAGTTCTTTTCCACAGAAAGGGTGGTGAATGCATGGAATGGCCTACCTCAGGAAGTGGTGGATATGAATACAGTGCAGGGCTTCAGATAGGCATAAGGAGCAATACATATGATTATGAATAGATAGGACATTGACAGAGTACAGGCCTATGGCACATTCATAAAGTAGAAAAAAATGGGCAGACTGGATGGGCCTTGCAGGCC
This sequence comes from Neoceratodus forsteri, assembly GCA_016271365.2. Classification (NCBI taxonomy): domain Eukaryota; kingdom Metazoa; phylum Chordata; order Ceratodontiformes; family Ceratodontidae; genus Neoceratodus; species Neoceratodus forsteri. The sequence continues at coordinate 23,756,797 of JADMNL010000040.1, forward strand.
TCATCTGCTGTCAAACTTCTATGTTTCTAAAAATTAACTCGGCCTCCCAAAAGAAAATAGAACAGTATAATAAATTAAACAGTAGAAACCAACACTTCCTCTTTCCCCGTGGTTTCTTGCTTCTAAATGATTCAGATTAGCTCCAAGTGATTAAGATGACTCCTAATAGTCCCCCTTCCCCTACTCAGAAGACACCAGCAAAAAAATACCAGCAAACACTTGCTCACTTGAAATACCAGCAACAAGTAGCTAACTTAAAATACCAGCAAACAAAAGAAAAGGTCACTAAATATTACCTTGACCCCAAAAAGAAAATAGCAGTATAATGAATTAAACAGAACATTATACAGTAGAAACCAACACTTCAGTCTTTCTCCTGTGGTTTCTTGCTTCTAAGAAAAAAAGACCTCCATCAATGGGGCCTCCCTCAAAGGTCTTGGCAGTGAGTTCCACAGTACTGGATTTGGCGCCTCTAATGTACGATCTTCAGAGGTTTAGAGGCGGGCCTGGGAACCACTAGGAGGCCCCTCAGTGGAGGAGCAGGGTGAGCGCACAGGATGAGCTGGAGTCAGGAGGTCATTTAGATAACAGGGCCTGATCCATGGGGTCTTTTAGGTGAGCAAGCCCACCTTGAAGATGATTCTCCACCTATCTGGCAGTCAGTGCAGTTCAAGCAAAATCAGGGTCACATGACAGGACCTCAGAAGGCCCGTCAGTAATCTGGCTGCTGCATTCTGCACCAGCTGCAGGTGCCGGAGATCCCCCAGTGACCCCAAGGTACAGAGCATTGCAGTAGTCGAGCTGGGATGTCACGAAGCATGTACTAGTGAGGACATGTCGTCCTGCAGAATCAAGGCTTTAATCTGGGCAACATTCCTTAAGTGGTAAAAACACTCTTGACAACAGACAACACCTGAGCCTGAAGTATCAATCCGTCATTAAGGTTGGTACCCACATTCTTCTTCACCGTGGTGGGGCGCCATCAAGGGAGAGCCGGATGCAAGGAATATTCCTGTTCCTCTCCCAACAGCGCCCACATCCCGCCGATGACAAGCTCAATCACCAGCACCTCTGTCTTGTCCGGATTGAGTCCTAGCCAGCTAGAGGTCATCCAGCCCTGGATCTCAGCCAGGCATTTATTTAGTACTTCCACAGCGCCATCTGTCTCTGGTGCAATAGCATATGCAGCTGGGTGTTATCTGCATAGCAGTAAAACCCAGGCTGTACCGTTTAATGATCTAAGGAAGCATATACACTGCGAACAATGCAGGCGACAGGATCAAGCCCTGGGAAACTCCACAGACAGGGGCTTCAGGCAGGATGAGAAATTTCCATCACCACCCACTGCATCCTGCCTGTAAGAAAGGACTCAAACTAGTTGGATGACAATACTATTGAGTCCACAGAGCTCCCCTTAGGCAACCCAGCAGCACCACAGAGTCCACAGTGTTGAACGCTGAGGAGAGACTCTTGCTGTTTTTAAGTTTGTATTTATTTACATATTGTCAGTCCTGTCATGTAAGTCTGTTAAAACCAGTAAAGTTTTAGTACACAAATCTACAAAGTCTATTATAAGAGGCCGCCCGGTGGCGCTGAGGTTGAGGTGCTGGACGCCACACCTCGCACCACGCCCAGCGACCCGGGTTCGAGTGACCTCAGGCCACTGGGGTTGGCTGGGAGACAGGCTGGAGCGCCCAACAGCTCGCCTTCTTTGGGAGGGACAACCAGCAAGCGGCAACCCTGGTAGAGGCTGGGGCATGACAGCAAGCTGGGGTTCGGTGGCATGATTGGTTGAGGCGTGGGTCAGCAACCAATCAGCCACAGGGACTACTCCTTCAAGAAAGGAGGGAGGGACGCTGCCAACGTGTTCGCCTCGCTGGCCATGACGGCAGAGGGCCCGCAGCTGGCCCCACAGAATGCTGGAGCACTCCCCTACTGGAGCCAGGAAGATGGAGTGCTGAGCTGAGGTCTCGAGGCTGGTGCCTGCCTGTGACCTCAGACCCTGACACATGCAAATTGGGGTCCACCCACCCTGACCCCGCCTGGGGGTATCTGAGGCAGGATGGAGGGACCGAGACTAACAGGTAAGGCATTGGCAGAGACCAGCTTGATTAGCGACTCCTGGTGATGCGGCTCCAGTGGAGATGGCAGGTGGAATAAATAGTAATTTCAAAAAAAAAAAGTCTATTATTATAAGAGATTACAAATTTTAGCTAGATGTGAAGGAAAAAATTGCCATCCATTGTGTAATATCAGCGTTTTCTAAAGATGGTAGAAAAAATTACTCCATATGAAGCTTTCTCATATCTGTTTAGGCAATGCTGGGCAATCCTAGCTTCTGATCAGTAGTTTTTAATGATGTATTCGATTTAGAAAGCGGTGGCTCGGTGGCAACCAGCTGGTGTAGTAGCCATGCTGCACCATGTAATAGACCCAGGATTGAGTCTTAGTCCAGACTTCCAAGCCTCGGGTCAGAGTGGCCAGGATGCAATTCTTATGTGTAGCGCACTGGTCTTGGGGGCAGCTTTCCTGCCACCTGAGAAACTCCTGTAGTAGGGTTGAGGATGGCATTGACATTATGGGTGACTACATAATGTTGGCCATTCTCTGCCAATAAAAAGTCCTCAAGTGGGGGCCTCTGCCGCCATAGGGTGGTGAACTTGCCAACACCAGAACAAGGGGTATTGCACTCCAGTCATTGTTGATGCCTGCTGGTTGCCCAAAGCTCAAGCTACTGAACAGTCTGGGCCCCTCCTCCCTTCCTGTCCAGCCAGATGTGTGTGCAGTATATATTCTCCCTGTCTCCGAGATGCTGTTCAAGTGGAGGTTCCCACCATGGGAAATGAGCTTTGGGGCTGGAGGATCATGAGGAGGATCCGGATGGAGGCCACAGACCATAGTGATGTGCTGTGGTTTGCCAGAATGGTAGCTGGAGCTGTGGGCTGAGCATAAGGAAGCTGGAGGGAACTGAGGTGGCGTGTTGCAGGGCAAAAAGATTTAGGTCAAGGAAGGCCAGGCTGAAGTAGCTGCCACAAGGCTGGGCCATGGAGCTTGTTTCTGCTGCAGGCTTTGTGCTGCATGCATGCATTCAGGCCAGCTTAGGCTGCGCTTACCTCAGGAGGTGGGAAGGACCAAAGAAACAGACAAAGCCCATATCCATCTGAATGATGGCCTGGGCACTGTACTTCCCAGAGAACTAATGCCACGGGGAGGATGGCCCTGCCATGTAGGGAAGAGCCATGGGAGTGACCAGCAGGTTGCCAGGGTCAAGGGAGATTGTGGACATAGGCCTGAACAGGGTGCATCCCTGGGACTGTTATATGTAACAATAATGCCTGACAGGGTGGGCGGTATTGGGCAATACCGGACCGGCCAGGGCGTAATGAGGCCCGATGCCGCAGGCGAGGGGCCTTATAGCCCTGGCCGGCCCGGGTATTGCCCATGCCACCAACCCTGGAGGGCATTATTGCACTTAGAAAATTGGCTGTCTGGCTTTTTCCTGTGGATTTAAAAAGTCAAGAAAAACAGTTAAAAGATATATTAAAAATAAAGTTTAAATGTTTGCATAGTAAAGTAGTCCCAATTTCTGTGCTGTTCCATCTGTTGTCCACCACCCCACCAGAATCTTGAAGTTAGCCCCCCAAGACACAGAGTTTGTACTTACTGAACAGCAGTGCCTTTACTTTATTTGGGGTTGAAAAATGTATACTGTGTGATGTAGTTAATTGTTTAGAGATGCAGCGTTACTTGGCTGCTTGATGACATCATACCGGAAGTAAAGAGGCGTTTGAGCGAATAACTAATTTATTTCTTTATTCATTTCTGTATGCAGTTTTGGGTTGTTTTGTTTATTGGAAGGACATGTCCGCGATTTGTGTGGGGTTGGAGAGCGAGGAAGGAGAAATGAGACAGCGGCATCACGGACAAGTGAGGAGATGTGAATGGCGACCACGGATCTGTTTAGAAAGTCGAGATTGCAAGGTACCATCGGAGCTGTGAGCTGTGGCACAGTTTAGGTTCACTGCAGAAGTTTTTATTGATGAGGAAGTTTCTTTTGGTCATACGGAATAAATGTGACAATGGTTGCGTGAGGGTATCCAGCAGTGTAAGTGAAGCCAGTTGAACATAACAGAATGGAGCAGGGTTTCGTTCCGTTTAATCACACACAAAAAAAAACTGTTTCGAGAATGAGACTCATGAGTTGCTATATGCTCAGTATTTAGAAATGTGACACACTGTTGTGTGTGGCTTTGTTTAACAGTTGGCACTAAAGTAGGGTGTTGGAGGCAATATCTGTCGCTCAGCAAGAAAAAAAATGGCGGTTGATTCAAATTGAGTGCCCAGTGCTTCAGCCAATGGTGAAGCAGGCTGGGCACAATGATTCTGGCTGGGCATCAGGCAGGTTTGGGCTGGCACTTTTATTTCCTGGGCATCTATTGAAAGTTAATGTACCCCCTGGCAAGAATACCAGCCAATCAGATGCCAGAAATAAAAGCCCATTTTCTAAGCCTGAATAATGAATTTGGCTGCTAGTAGATAAACTTCTGTGGGGAGGAGACAGTTAGCAAGCTTGCCATTTCTAGCCATATTCTGTGGCGCACATTAACGTTAACATTAACATTCTCAAAGGGTTACCAGTTTAAGAATGGATCATCTCTGAACAAGATACGGAACATTGGAAACCTTTTTTCGGTTACATAAGATCGATATGTTTGCTAAATAATAAATGCTAATAACGGTAGTAGCCTGCATTGTATGAATTAGTGGTAGATAATTGAACTTGCTGTTTGTGAGTCACCCTGGCTTTCCACTTGAGACTCCTGTGTCACTGTCCTGCCACCTCACTCATAAAGATAAATGGTTTATTCTGAATCAGACCGTTGAATATCCAGTTTTACTGAGTTGTTCATTTTGACCAGGAAATTCATGCAGAATTGTAAAAACTTGTTTACACGTATGCTTGTTTGGGGTGGGGTGGGGTGGGGGGTTACATGGAACAGTTTTATTGATAGGGGAATGTTGGTTACAACACTGGGAAAAATCCCTTCTGTAAATGCTAAATGCCATGGGAAATTTAACTTCCATGACAACCGGAGATGGGCAGAAGGGGCCATGGTTTACCATCTCATCAAAGGATGATATCTCTGCAGTGCAACAGCCCACTTAGTGCTGCATTGCAGTGTCAGTGTCACCAGACAGCAGTTAAGTTCAACGATTGTCAATAAATGATTACTTACAGATTTTTTCTGCTGTCCTCCACAGGTATTTGCTTTGAGAAAAACTGAGCTTTCAAAATACCAGAAATATATTACGCTTCATACGAGGAATTTCGCTTGTGATGATTCCAATTGCTGCTACAGTACCAGCTGTAAGTAGTGACACCTGGCTGTGATGCATTCATGTTTGTTTTTTCTATCTTTTCTCCCACCTTATCAGGTAGGCCTGGCCCTATCTTAGCCCTGCCCAACCCCTGAATCCCCACACACTGGAGTGATCACCATTGTCCCTCCCAGTACCCACTGCCTATCCTCTGCTGGGGAAGGAGAGCAGAGAATCATGGAGTATGGTGCTGCAGCGCGGGGGAGAGATTAGCAGCATAATCCACCTGAATGCCACGTTGTTTCCATTTTCTTATGTCCCACCACAGGATACAAGACCATTCGAAGCAGGCTGGGACCAGATCCACCCACCGCATGCTGGCTGATGCTTTCTGGCATAGGTCTTAATGAATGGCACCACAGCATCCTATGTGGGTGTCCTGTGTCGTGTTGGTGACTGGCTTTCAACCCCCTCCAGTCTGTTATGAATTTCTGCTCTAATTACTCCCTTCCCCATGGCTACAAGGTGGCCGTCTACAAGCAAAAAAAAAAGAGAGCTAGGACTTTTCAGATTAGAAGTCAGTTTTGTGTGGCAGTGGGGAAAATAACAATTACATGTTGCACTTTTAGGGCCAGGTTGTAAGCTGAATGGTAGCGCATCTGCTTACCAGGAAGGATCTGTATTCACTTTCAAAGCCAGAGACTTCCATCTCTGATATGCAGAGAAACTGGTTACCCAGTAGTATATCACCTGTCTCAGTGAGGGCAAATGGCTTCTAGTGGTGCAGGGTAAGGAGCCATGTGGACAGAAATACATGGTCCAGTAACCATTCCTGCCACTGTTGTAAAGTCCAGCATGGATGTAGTGACAAGAGGCTCTCCACATTGTCGGACACTGACACAGAGATACTAAATTTAGGATGCAGAAGGGTTATGTGACAGCCAAATGACTCCAGTGGAAGATCAGAAAAAGGCAGTAGAGTACAGGCAGATGATACATACAGTCTCCCTCACTGATTTGTGAAGCACAGACCTCTGGATTTTAAGCACCTCCCAACCCTATTACAATAGATTGCTCTGGCTGGTTATTCGTGTTGGCTGTCTCAACCCAAGGGAGGAAGTCTGGAAGGTCCAGAGGAGGTCATGCTAAGAGTACCAAGGGGCAAGCAGGGATGAAAAATCCCCAAGTCCGAGGTCCGTGACTTAGTAAATGTGTACCAAGACTTGAACTTTCATTTGTTTTAAGTCCGACGGACTTGTCTTTTGCTAGTTGTTTTTGCGTGCGAAAGACTGTTTTGAGATGGTTGGTCTGGGGCCAGCTTCAGAGCTTACAGCGGCTCTGCCTATCCTTTCCCTCCCGATTGGTTGCCTGCTGAGATTTCCCTCCTACTTGCCTGCAAACAGGTGGGTGCATGCACGCTGGTGCAAGTACAGGGTCACGAGCACTCCCCTGCTACTGCCCATGTTACAGTTTAAAGTGGCAGCCTGTATTGCTTGTGATTAGCTCCGCTGCTGTTGTTCAGTTTTGGCGTAAGAACTGTTGGCAGCAGGTCAGAAGAGCAGTACAGAAAGCAGTGAGGTGGCAGATAAACGGGTGGTGAACTGGGAAAACAGCATCAGAACACTGTGATTGCAGGAACAGTAGGTGGAGATGAGGGGAGGTCTGAATTAAAGCCCAGCACCCACAGAAATAGTTCTGTGCTGGCCCAGCACTAACAGAGGATCACATGGTGATGAAACTGCTAAAATGTAATCTGGAGGTAAGCAGCAACACCAGGCATGTGTGGGAGGGAATTGTGCAACATTTCTCATATAAATGGACCAGGGACTGAAGTAGGGAGATGTGGGGAGTTATCGGGGATAATGACCATCAAGTGGCTCTGCAAACTAGTGACCCATACCTTCCTCATTTACACTAGTATGCTTGTAAAACTGCCACCTCATCCAGAGGTAAAGAGTCAATGCATTTCACTCAAAGGAACAGCTGGGCCATCAGAACTCCTCAAACAGTTGACTCAGAATCAAAGTTTGTATACAAGGCAGTCCTTTCTACCCCTCAAAATAAGCATTGTAATTAAATCTCGATTTTGGTAAATGGTTCAAGTTTGCACCTTTTCTCACTATTGGTTTAGTTTCTGTTGCAGCACAAAGTTTTCTAAATCTGCTTCAATACAAATTAGTATTTAAGTGTATATGTGTATGGCCAGGAATTCTGAAACCAAGTCAGGAGGTAAATCAGATGAAAGAACAGTCTCAATGGATCCCTTATCTCCTCCCATTGTATAGTTTTGACCACATCCAAAGTTACCTGCATAGCAAATTGTTAGAAAATGTGGGTATCTTTCCTTGAGAATTTAAAGATTTTATAGTGTCAGTAAAAGAAATCAATAAGTTGCTAGAAACTGTGGATTTTGTGCAGAGAATGGTGAAAGTTGTGAATACTGTGGTAAAACTGTGGTGCAATTTTTCAGAGTCGCTGCCTATAGCATGCTAGTGTCTCAGCATAAAATTTTTTGTTTTCCTTGAAATTTGGAAATTGAGTGCGACTTACCAACTCTTGCTAAGGACTTATGCCAAAAAGTATCATAAGTCCTGGACTTATAGCTCCCAAAAAATTTTTAACCCTGGCAAGTACACATCCAGCGGGGTTGGGATCTGAGCTAGTGGATCAGCAGGAGTGTCCGACTCATCAGTAGAGAAGGAAAATAAAAAGTACCAAGACAGAAGCATTTTGTTTTTCCATTGTATTTATTTGCATTGATTTGTCGCTTCAGAAAAATGGTTCCTAAATCACACTGCTATAGCAGGACTGTAGGAGGCGCCAGTGCTGGACTGAAAATGTATGTCTGAAATACACAGTCACTATGTTTCAATTCCATGTCAGCATCTGCAGCAGTCTAATGGTGTAATATTTATCTAAACATTTCTCAGCCTTAGTAAGTATCTAACCCATAGCTGGGGTCAGCAATGCCTCCTACAGGGTATGGGTATCCATGTGGCTACCCTCTTACCTCCTGAGATGATACAGTTGACTGTGAGGGTTGTTTGTCCCTGATATTTTGAGTGTTCCTAGAATTTTCTTGCTTGGTAAGACTATGACAGCCTTCCAAACCACCTTCTTAAAAAGAGAATTGAGTTTGCAGTGGATTTACCTACCTCAGCAAGGCATTCGACTCTGTGCCACACAGAAGGTGGTTGAAGATAGAGAGGTTCTGGGTGTAGTGAAGGACACAGATGGGTGAGAATCTGGTTGGAAGGATACAGCAGAGGGTTGTGGTTAATGAAGTCAAATCAGAAGAGAGGAGGTCACCAATGGGGTGCCACAAGGATTGGTCCTGGGTCCAGCCCGTTGCATTATGTTCATCAGCGACATGGAAGAAGAAATCCAGGGCAAGATGTATCTCTTCACAGACAACACTAAGCTCTGTGGCATGGTAGACAGTGAGGAAGGGGCTAGGAAGAAGCACAGAGACTTGCAAAGACTGGCGAGGTGGTCAGAGGTTTGGTAGCTGAAATTCAGCACCAAAAGTGTAACATGCTGCACAGAGGAACAGGAACCCAAGAATGGAGTGTTGGATGGGAGAGGTTAAGCTGGGCACTGTCTGAGGAAAGGGACCCTAAGAGTCATTGTAAGTTCCTCCCTTTAAACAATCTAACCAGTGTAACAAGGCCTACATAGAAACATAGACTTTGATGGCAGATAAGGACCGCTTGGCCCACCTAGTCTGCCTATTTCCCTACTTACAGGATAGGCCGCAGATCCTAGTTAACCAACAGCCTATTTCTTCCCACCCCCACAAGAATTGCCTTGTGTCTGTCCCATGCATTCTTGAATTCTCCCACAGTTTTAGACCCCACAACCTCCTCAGGAAGGCTGTTCCATGCATCCACCACCCTCTCTGTGAAAAAATACTTCCTCACATTGCCCTGAGCTGTCCCCCACCCTCTATCTTCAAATTGTGTTCCCTTGTTCTTGCACATCTCTTTTCTGAAAGATTCTACCCTCTTGGACTTTGTTGATTCCACTGAGGTACTTAAAGTTTCTATCATGTCCCCGTCTCCTTCTTTCCTCAAGGGTATACATATTAAGCTCCTTCAGTCTTTCCTCATATGGCTTCTGTTGCAGACCCTGCACCATTTTAGTTGCCCTCCTCCTACAGTCAGGAAGACAGGATGCTGGGGTGTATTGGGAGGAGTTTTGACAGCAGGAGGAAAGAGGTATTACTGCATCTCTATAGACCACTGGTGAGGCTACACCTGGAGTACTGTGCCCAGTTCTGAACTGCTCACCTAAGGAAAAAGGACAGGCTGGAGATGAGTGTAGCATAGGGTAACCAAAATTGTTCAGGGCCAGCAAGGCAGATCTTACAGAGATCAGCTTAGGACACTGAACATGTAATTGCTTCGAGGACAGACAAGAGAGGGCTAATATGATGAGACCTTCAGGTTCCTAAAAGGAATGAACAAGGTGAACTGCAAGGAACTATTCAACAGGAGTAGTGAATCTAGAACACAAGGACACAAGTGGAAGCTGGTGAGGAAAGGATCAGGAGGGACATGAGAGCGTTTTTTTTTATTTTACAGAGAGACTGGCTGAGCCATGAAACAGATCTGCCAGTGGAGGTGGTGGATGTCAAAGCCATTAATGGTTTCAAACACGTGTTGGACAGAGTTAAGGGCTTAGTAATTACTCAGGGGTAGTAGTAAGACAAGGAGCCAGGTGGACAAAACCCCATACTGACCAGAGGTTTTGGGAGTACGATAAGGTAAGGTGTTCTGGGCAGACGGATGGACCATCGGTCTTTTCTGCTGTCATTATCTGTGTTTCATTTTCAGTGCTGTATGAACTTCTTTTCATGTCAACAGTATGATCAGTATTTAATGATGATGTGTTTTATTTTATTTTTTTTTATTGCAGTCCATGTCCCTGTATTGGTTTACCTCTAGCTGTGTTGGACTAGGACAGAATTTGCTGATGCGTTCTCCATCCTTTTCGCCATCTGTGCGAATACCCAAGACCAAGTCTGATTCCAACACACCTTACAAAGACATCTCTGCTGCTTTTATTACAAAATACTTTCCAAAAAGTAACTAATCTTTATATTGATAGACAAGAAGATTGTAAATATGGATGAAGTTGTAAAGTAAATGTAAGTTATACTAAGTAAATCAGCCATTTCAAATAGTTTCTACTGAGCCTTGTTTTTTTTTTTAACCTTTTAATTCATTTTAATACATACAGTATGCACAGTGGTTTCAGATTAAGAAATATAACATCACAAATTGATTTTAATAGGAGTAGAGGTGCCCCAATTTAAAGAAGACCTGACAGAGCTCTCACTATTAACGAGGCCTGCATAGGAAGAAATAGCCACTCACATGAGAGCATGGGTTAATTAGCCAGACAAAAGTACAGCAGAGGAGATGGTGCATACTTGAAATAAAACTATATCTGGTACCACAAAGAAAACTTGTCACTTGTGCCCCCACCAAAGCAATGCCATAAACATAAAATATGTACTCTGATTCAAATGTATGAGTTAACCATTTACACCTCTGCTGTTGCTCTATAAGTATTACGTACTATTGTCTCTGTATTTGTTATACCCTGTATCTGTCTTTATTCTCTGTATGACATGGAGCCTTTGTAAATGAGTCCCTGACTCAAAGGGTTGTAATTACTAGACTTTAAATAAATAAATAAAGCATACAAATGACAGGCTGCCAAAAGATAAGGATATATAATAATAAGAAACTTCACCTTAAGGTGGTAACAGAAGTCGTCACACGTAAATATAATTACCAGCAATATTCTTCTGAAACTAAAAAGGGGAAATGAAACTGCACAAAACATTCTATAATACATATGACAAACAAATTGATAACCCATCCACTACCCACTTACATAAATGTAGCCTGCAATTACAAATTGAGGCCCAGATATTCAAACTGCACCAGGCTGTGGCGAAAGCCTGGGCGCAGCTCAACTTGGCTGTGCAGGGATGTGGACTGGGCGATATTCAACGGAGCATCGCCATGGCTCAGCATCGTTGAATATCTCACCTGGCCTCCCGCAGTGCGCATGGCCAGTGGCCAGAGTGACATGGGATGCACTAGCGCAGTTCCATTCGCTAAGGCGCAGAAACCGCTGATATTCAAAAGTTGACATGCAAATAGGGCCATAATTTATGCAAGGCGCACATGGGGCCATTTGCATGTCATTATGGCCTCATTTGCATGCAAGTGTGCGATCCCGATGACTTGCGCCTGGCGCCTGCCAGGCAGCAGCCGTCGGGACCGATGCCCTGCAGTGCAGCAATGTGCCCCACAGCCCGATCGCGGGCTGCAAAAAAAAAAAAAATAGAATCCTATATCCCTGGTGGTCCAGTGGACCGCTGCTCCACCCGATCGAAGGGCTTAAGTGTGAATAAACTTATCTACCTATATCCTGTTGGTCCAGTGGACAGAAGTCTGCCCGATCATGGGCTTAAGTGTGAATAAACCTATTACTCCTATATCCCTGGTGGTCCAGTGGACCAAGTCTGCTTCGATCGTGGGCTTAAGTGTGAATAAACATATTACTCCTATATCTCTGGTGGTCCAGTGGACCAAAATCTGCCTGATCGCGGGCTTAAGTGAACTAGTACCGACACCCACATCCCTGGTGGCACAGCGGACCCCCTCACCCGCCCACTGATCCCCACCGCCCTCCCCGGTCAGCGGCAGGCAGCAGCACCAAACCCGCCTGCCGCCCTGCCGACTGACACGTTGGTAGGGCTGTCACCTATTGGTCCACAGCGTGAGTGAGCGTGCAGAGCCCATACCGCATTACACATTCCAGATATGTGAATGCTCAGTTTGTAGACTGTGTAAGATTCTATATTAAACATTTTGCCCCTACACTGTCTCCCTTGTGGAAGCCTGGGTGTAGGGTTAAATTATAACTTAATTGAGCCCAGACAATCTGTTTACTTAGAATCTAGGGTCCAATCTGCATTGATTCGCCCCCACCATACCTGCTACCTGCAAGTGGGGCGAGAGTTCAGCATAATGATGTGTTAAAAACCTGTGGTGAGAGTATGAGATCCTACAATCTTATTGCCTTTTATATTTACTCCTATTTTGTACTGGGGTTGGAGGACACATGTCTGGGATACCTATAAGATCTGTTACATTAATAACCTGATATCTTACTTGAGATAGAGCTCTTGCAGCAGGCTGTAACAATTGGGACTATGCGCAGGCACTAGGACCCACGTAAAACTTCTGCCAGCAATACCAGCGGGGACCACCCCGGCGCCAGCCCCCTTGACGTCGGTCAGGGTACAAGAGGGGCGGACCCAGCTCCACCTCAGTTCTTTCCCGCCACGTACATCACGCACGCGTGAATAGCTGCTGCCTGCGATTCACCTAGCGAGAAAAGGATCTTCAAGCAAGTTTCGACGGTTTTACCGCTTTTTTTTTTTTTTTTCACGCGACCGCCTGTACGGTTACCACTAGTGGCTCGGTTTCTTCCAGTGATTCGGTACGTACTCTGCCTCGTGTTTACTGCCGTGAGTGCCAGACATCAGTACCGAGTTTCTTCCCGCTGGTTCGATGTCTTCCGGCGCCTGTTTCCCCAGACCACCTAAACAAGTGCGCGAGGCGGCCGCAAATTCCTGCCAAAGACAGTCATCGGCAGTCGTTTTCTGCTTGGGCCCGGACCACGACACCACTAACTGCGCCGACTGCCAAGCCTTTACAAGCCGGACTCGCATCAGACGCCTGAAGGCCTACCTTTTAGAAGAAAATGGACCTGCACTCGTCCGAGGGAAGAAGGAAAAAGCATCATAGTAAAGGCGCAATCGGTCCGGTCCCGTCTGGGTCCCACTCACGGTCGTGACCTTCCCGAGAAAGCCCGCCCTTCGGGCTTGGGTGAGTCGCCAGGCTCGCTCCAGGCTAAGGCCGGCCCCCAGGGAGCAGCCGCCAAGCCAAGATGACTCGATCAAAGTAATCTCCAAGTCCGGGCGGGTACCTGTTACCTGCTTTGGCCTCCGACCACAGCACCGGCCGCCACCTGCTAAAGGTGCGCCTCTGGAGCTTAAGGACTCTCCAGCGCCCCTATGCGTCACCCGTCGTCGGTTGCAGTACCGGCGCCAGTTGAAAGGGCCAAAAGACCACGAGATCCGGTCGTTGTCCAGCCGGCGTCCCGTCGCCAAGTCCTCCTCCCCTGGGCCATTAGGAGAGCTCGCCGTCGTGACCCGCCCGCTCAGAAGACTTCTTTCCCACAGCGGGCAGCTGAAATATTTCTCCGGACGAGCTTAAACAGCTTTTTTCATTTGGTGGGGCAGGTTCATAAGCGTACCACCCCGTCGCCGGCCCAGACACGGTACGGATCCTGCGGTGAACCACAGCCAGAGGCGAGATCTCTCCATTGAGGTCCCTGGAGCACGTTTTGCGCTCCCGTCTAGGGCTCGTTCCGCTCCCAATCAGAGGACCACCGGCGTCATTCTGTGGTTTCGACTGACTGACATCGGTCCCGGTCTCATTCCCAGAGCCCTTCGCGCTCAGGACGGTTCCCAGCGTCGGTCTCCTGACCGACATCGGTCATCGCTCCATCGTCGGTCCAGGGACGAGTGTCTTCCGACCGCCGCCGGCTTCCGACCATCGCCTGTCCCTGCATACCGACGCCAGCGTAGGCATGGACATGAGGCAGAACCAGACTACTCTAAGTCGGATAGTCGGTCCTCCTCTTCCTCGTCATCCTCTTCATCTTCCTCAGCCTCAAGTGCTCCCCTGAGGAGAAGGACATGCCTCGCTCGCCTCCGGACGATCCCACGTTCATGGACATCATGAGGCATATCCAGGCTTCCAGTGAGTGGGACATGGAAGACCTGGACCAAGCATCAGAGATTGGCCAAATACCTGAGGCAGAATGAGCCAAAGTCTTTGGTCATTCCTCCTCTGGTGGGTACTTTTCAGGACCTGACTAGATCCACCTGGCTGTGCCCAGCCTCCATCCGGCATTTCCCAAAAGTCAGACAGGCTTTACAAGGCTCCGAGGGCTGAACCCTTCTTGGCGGAACATCCTCAGTCAGACTCCACTGTGATCACGGCTGCTCATGACAAGTCTCGACAGGCCGCGGCACCTCAGCTCCCAGCCTCCTGACTTGGAGTCCGTACCTGGATCAGATGGGCAAGAAAGTTTACACTGCTTCCACCTGCTCCATTCAATCCCTGAACTTCCTCCGCATATGGTGCAGTTCCAGAATCGTTGTGGGAACGGGGTCTTGAGCTGGCACAGGCCATGCCAGACTCCGATAAGAAGACTGAGCTCCTGGCCCTCTTACACTCAGGCTCGGATGATAGCACTCATGTTCTGAGGGCCTCGTGCGATACTGCAGATACGGCAGCCAGGGCAGCCGCCTCTGAGGTTTGTCTCAGGCGCCATGCCTGGTTGAGGCTTTGGGCTTCCACCAGGATCTGCAGTCGAGTACCGGAACCTACCATTTCAGGGTACCATTTGTTTGGGCAGGAGACGGAGACCTTGATCTCCGTCTCCAGGAATCGGTGAATCGATCTGGTCGGTCCGCCAGATGTACCGTGGCGACCAGCGACACCCCCATCGCCCGTCGGCTTTTTCGCAAGTCCTCAGGCAATCAGACTTCAGCCGAGGTTCCCAGCAGGGGCAGAGAGTGGCTTCCGCGGGAGATCCGAGAACCAGCAGTCTGGTGGACCTTCCACCCGTGGGCCTAAGTCCTCCCAGGCCTCTCCCTACCCCAGTTCTGCCTAATGACCCTTCCGCC
The DNA here is from genome assembly GCA_016271365.2 of Neoceratodus forsteri. Classification (NCBI taxonomy): domain Eukaryota; kingdom Metazoa; phylum Chordata; order Ceratodontiformes; family Ceratodontidae; genus Neoceratodus; species Neoceratodus forsteri. The sequence goes on from JADMNL010000040.1 coordinate 23,771,900, forward strand.
CCGTGGTCAGACATCCAGGGGAGCGGTTGGGGCCGCTTCTCCTTCATCTCAAAGGTGGAGCTCTAGTACCACAGATCAATGGGTCTTGGACGCATTGGAGAGGACACACGTTGGAGTTCAGAGTTCCCTCCACGTACTCCGCCAAACTCTCCCGCTATCATCCTTCTCACATTCCACTCTTGGAAGGAGAATTCAGGCCCTCCTGCAGAAGAGAGCAATAGAAAGAGTTCCCATGGAGCAGTGGGGTTAGGGTTCAACTCCCACTTTTTCTGATCCCAAAAGACGGGGACCTTCGTCCCATTCTGGATCTCCGTCTTCTAAATCTCTTTATAGAGTACAAAAAGTTCAGGATGCCAACTCTTCAGGGTCTCTTCCTCTACTGTACCAAGGGATTGGCTCTGTTCTCTCGACATGCAGGATGCGTACTTGCATATCGGGGACTTTCCTCCCACAGGAAGTTTCTGAGGTTCCACTTCCTAGGGGCCATTATCAATTCTGGGTGCTCCCGTTCGGCCTTTCTTCCGCTCCGTGAGTCTTTACCAAATGCCTAGCAGTAGTGGCTGCGGCTGTAAAGGCGCTCAGGCCATTATGTTTTCCCTTACCTCGACGACTGGCTTCTCACAGCCCCGTCAGGGCTGCCTGCTACGCTCTCTCGGGATGTCTATACTCTATTCCGAGAGCTGGAGATCACCCTGAACTTGAAAAAGTCATCCCCAGAGCCCAGCCAAACCCTCGCCTTCATTGGAGCGACTCTGGACTCCGTCCAGGGCATGGCTTTTCTCCACAGGACAGGGGATTCGCCTGCAAGTTTGGCAGAACGGATCTCCATAGCACCTCGAAGTTCCGCTAGGAACTTCCTCAGTCTACTGGGGCATGGCGGCGGCCATCCCAGTAACACCCTTGGCCCACCTACATGAGAATCCCACAATGGATGCTCAGGGTGCAGTGGGATCAGTACTCCGGACGACCTGGACGCTTTAGTCAGGATCTCTGAGCCAGTCAGGAGAGCGTTGCTTTGGTGGCTGGACCCCAGCAATCTGGAGAAAGGGTCAGCTTTGTCCGGAGCCTCCAGGTCAGACTCTAACGACAGATGCCTCCGACCTGGGTTGGGGGCTCATCTCGGTGTTCACGAGCACAAAGGTTTGGTCACCGAGGAACAGTCCCTCCACATCAATGTCCGGAAAGCGGCGGTCCTCTCGCTCTTCAGGCGTTTCAAGAGGACCTGGTACCAGCTCTCTTCTAGTTCAGGCGGACAACATGGTGGTGTCTTTTACATCCAGCAAACGAGGCACCCATTCATATCCTCTTTGCGGGAGGCGATGAGAGTCTGGTACTAGGCGCTGGGCAGGGCATTCATCTGTCAGCTATCACGTTCCAGGAGTCCTAAACACGCTGGCCGACAACCTCAGCAGGTCGTGGACCAGAGCGCACAGTGGGAATTGCTTCAATCGTAGCAGATCAGCTCTTGGAGGTGGGGCCTTCCGAGCTAGATCTCTTTGCGTCCCGCATAACGTAAACTGCCACGATTTTGCTCGCAAGAGCACGCCCCTGGCGTTTGGCCAGACGCTATCCCTTTGTTGGGCAGGGAGGTTTTATGCCTTCCTACCCTTCCCTCTCATCCAGAGGGTTCTGCTCAAACTACAGGCAGAGGGGGGCACGATGATCCTTGTATCTCCCAATTGGCCCAGATAGATTTGGTTTCCACTCCTGCAGCGGTTGTCCCAGGAACCTCCAATCCCGCTGCCCATATGCTGCAACTGCTGTCCCAGGACCAGGGTTCTCTGGTTCACCCGATCTCAGATCCCTGCACCTTCATGCTTGACTCCTCCAGGCGTAGCTAAGAACGAGATCTCGGGTTTCCTGGAAGTGGCTGAGGTCTTAGCGTCCGCAAGAAAGCCCTCTACTCGCTTCCGCCACGCTATGAAGTGGAAACGTTTCTGCCTTGGGCCTTGCCACAGCATTTAGACCCAGTCACCTGCTCTGTGAACTCCGCTTTGCAGTGTCTCCTCTCCTTATACGAGAAAGGCCTGAGCTATTCCTCTATCAAGGCGCATATGTGGCGATCTTGGCCTATCATGCTCTAGTGGGAGACAGAGCATTGGCCCAGTTGGAAGTGGCCCACACCTTCCTTAGGGGTTCTCACATGAGACTTCCCATCAGGAACCCTGTCCCACCCTGGGACCTCTCTTTTGTGTTGGAGAAACTCACCTTCCCCTTTTGAACCCGCAGCGACTTGAGCTGCGATACCTGTCTTGGAAAGTTTGTTTTCTGGTTGCTGTTACTTCCGCTCGAAGAGTTTCCGAGCTGCAGGCTCTGATGTGTAAAGAGCCTTATTTAGTTTTCATAGGAAAGGGTTTCCCTCAGAACTAATCCTAAGTTTCTTCCCAAAGTGGTCTGGAGTTGACCCTCAACCAGTCGGTTGATCTTCCAGTTTATTTTCCTTCCCTTCCAATAGAGGGAGGTTCTCCTCCACACATTGGATGTCTACAGATCCCTGAGGTATTACCTCAATAGAGCAGTTCAACAGCGTAATTGAGCAGCTCTTTGTGGCTTTTTTGCGCCCAACGCTTGGGTCAACTGGTGTCCAAGCAGACTATCTCCATATGGATAGTCACGTCGCCTCGCTTTTGCTACGAGCATCACAAGAAACCCCTGCCTGGTCCGGTTGTGGGTCACTCCACCAGGGAGTGTCTGCTTCTTTGCGATATGGAGAATGTCGCCATTCAGGACATCTGTGCGCCCACGACCTGGAACTCTGTGCATACCTTTTGTTAAGCATTACAGCTTGGATATAGTCTCCAGGCGCTTGGCTGGCTTGGCCTAGCGGTTTTGAAGGACTCTTGTCCTGAAGGTCTCTGGAGTCAGCATATTCCACCTCCGGGTCGGCTACCTCTTCGCTATGGGACTGCTTGGGACTCGGTCCTAATTGTTATAGCCTGCTGCCAAAGGCTCTATCTCGAGTAAGATAGGTACAGTTACAGTTAGAACTTCACGTAACAGTAGATCTTTGAGGAGGGCTCTTGCAGCATGTATTCCCTCCGCCTTCCCCTCAGTGTGCGCAGGTATCTTCTCTTCTCTTATCGATGGTGAAACCGCCTCCTTCTCTTGTCAGGCCTTCTGCTGGGTACTGGCGGGAGAACTGAGGTGGAGCTAGGTCCACGCCCTCTTGTACCCTGACCCGATGTCGGGGTGGGGCGGCGTCGGGGGCGGTACCCGCTGGTATGTGCTAGCGAAGTTTTTCCATGTGGTCCTAGTGCCTGCAGCATAGTCCTAATTGTTATAGCCTGCTGCAAGACTCCTCTCGAAGATCTACTGTTACGGTAAGTTCTTACGTAACTGTACTTATAATGCCTGTACTGTCATCGTGTAACCTCTTTCCAGTGTTGTAATGTGTATGTGGTTACGTACATGTTGCTCATATGTTTGATGAAAATTAAAATCTTCCTTTTACCATCTTAGAATATCGCCGGGTGAAACACCTGGTTCCTCTGGCTGATCTTCCTATCTTGGTCCATGCCTTTGTGACCACTGCCATGATTACTGCAATGCCCTGTACCTAGGGCTACCGGGGTTGACATCCGCCCGCTTGCAGCTGGTGCAGAACGCAGCAGCCAGGCTTTTGACTGGGACATCTAGAGTAGTCATACCGCCTGTGCGCTGACTGCACTGGCTGCCAGTTCAGTGGTGGATCACCTTCGTGGGCCACTGGCCTACACAGCCCTTACACAAACAGGGACCGTGGTATCTACAAGATCTCCTTACTCCTACTGTCCTCTCGCTCACTCCGATCCCTGACGAGGGATTGCTAGAATTCCAGGGTTCATTTAAAGACATCTGGGGCACGTGCATTTCTTATGCTGCCCCCACTCTGTGCAATTCTCACCTCCGCCGGATACGAGGCTGCTGACCGTCGAGAGTTTTAAGTCAGAGCTAAAAACTTTTGTTTGTGAAAGCATTTGGAGAATGATTTTATTGTTATTGTTAATGATATGCTTGTAATTTAAATGTTGCTCATTTGTACAGCTTTGGATTTTGAAAAGCGCTTAAAAATAAAATTTTACTTACTTCATATTGGCTTTGTGGATGACCGAATGTTAGCATAAAGCTTTAAGATCTGCTTAGGCACCTATTTCCTGATAGATATTTTTCTCTTAGTAGAACATGCTGCCATAGTTCAGTATTCGTGATGGAAATTTGCTAAAGTTCTGTTTCTATACAGTGGGGTTTATGATTGCACGGAACTAATGACTGACTATGCATGGAAACTTACTGACTATACATTAATGTTTCAGTTCAATTTATTGGAAAGCAGAATTGAGAGAGCTCTCTTTTACAACTGCATCCAACATGGAACATATAAACATACTTTCACGTACATATATTACAATAATACATCCATAAATATTAAAGCTGTAGTTCAATTAAAACATCTACATACAGTGCCTTCAGAAAGTATTGGCCCCCTTGGATTTTGTCATATTTTGTGATGTTGCAAACTCAAATTAAAATACATTTATATGGGATTTTTTGTCACGTATCTACACAAATTACTCTATAATGTCAAAGTGGAATGAAACTTCTGGAATTTTTATCGTGTAATTTAAAATAAAAACCTGAAATGTCTTGATTTGATAAGTATTCACCCCTTTGCTATGACACTACAAATTGAGCTCAGGTGCATCCAGTTTCCTTGTGAGAGCACTCTAAAACCTGAATGGAGTCCACCTGTGGTCAGTTCACATGGTTGACATGATTTCAGAGGAAATACACCTGTCTATATAAGGTCCCACTGTTGACGGTGCATGTCAGAGCAGAAACTCTACCATGAAGACCAAGGAGCTGTCCGTAGAACTCCGTGATAGAATTGTGAGGAGGCATAGATCTGGGAGGGGTATAAAACATTTCTAGGGTGTTGAAAGTTCCCAGGAGCACAGTCGAGTCCATCATTAGGAAATGGAAAGATTACGGAACCACCCAGACTCTTCCTAGAGCAGGCCGTCCTCCCAAACTGAGCAACTGGGCAAGAAGGACCTTGGTCAGGAAGTGACCAAGAATCAATGACCACCCTGACAGAACTACAGAGTTCCATGGCTGAGATGGGAGAACCTGTCAGAGGACAACAATCTCTGCAGCACTTCACATATGTAGCCTCTATGGGAGAGTGGCTAGACTGAAGCCACTCCTGAGAAAAGACCACATAATAGCATGCCTGAGTTTGCAAGAAGGCACGTGGCAGACTCTGAGACCATGTGGCAAAAGATTCTCTGGTCTGATGAAACAAAATTGAACTCTTTGGCGTGAATGCAAAGCGTTATGCCTAGGCAAACCGAACACAGCTCATCACCCATGTAACACCATCCCTACCATGAAGCATGGTGGTAGCAGCATCATGTTATGGGGATGCTTTTCAGTGGCAGGGACTAGAGCACTTGTCAGGATAGAGGAACAATGAATGGGGCCAAATACAGGCACATCCTTCAGGAGAACCTGCATCAGTCTGCAATAGACCTTGGATTGGGAGAAGATTTACCTTCCAGCAGGACAACGACCCCAAGCGTACAGCCAAAAGCAACACTGGAGTGGCTTCAGAACAAGAAGGTGAATGTCCTTGAGTGGCCCAGCCAAAGCCCAGACTTGAATCCCATTGAGAATCTGTGGAAAGACTTAAAGATTGGGTTCACCGACACTCCCCATCCAACTTGACAGAGCTTGAGCAAATCTGCAAGAAAGAATGGGTGAAAATCCCCAAATCCAGATGTGCAACGCTGATGCAGACATACCTAAGAAGACTCAAAGCTGTAATTGCTGCCAAAGGCTTCTACAAAGTATTGACTCAGGGGTGAATACTTAAGTAAACAAGATATTTCAGCTTTTAATGTTTCATAAATTTTTGTTACACAATATAAATATTTTTGCCCTTTAAATTGTTGAGTATGCTGTGTGAATCAAGGGGAAAAATCATTTCAATGCATTAAAAATTCTGGTAGTAGCATAACAAAATGTGACAAAATCAAGGGGTGAATATTTTCTGAAGGCACTGTACACAGTCATTGTGTCATTAATAAGTAATTTAAAATGTGATATGGAAACTATTGATGTCAGTTTTAACTTTTTTTTTTGCATAGAGATCCAAGTCATAGGTACAGCTACAGCTAATCTACAGCTGTCAAATCTAGTTCTAAATCTAGGTAAACCATACTGAGGTAAATCAGTAGATCTTAAGGAATATTTATATTGCTGTTTGCTAGAGACCAAGCCTAACAAGTATGAAGGCAATTTATTTAGAACAAATTTATAAGCATAAATTTACCAGTGAGTTTGTTTTCGGACTGACAATGACTGCCAACCAATCTCAGAATAGAGGTTGCAGAGATGGGATCGCCATGACAGCCCTGTTTTAAAAAAAAAAAAAAAAAATTCAAAGCACTACGATATAGAGGCTCTGAAAGTTTCAAAACCGTGTCTGGCAGTCTCTGTAATCAATTTGAGACAAAACAGAGTTTACCAACTTTTACAAATGTTACAACTAAATCATGCCTTATTTCTATAAAAGATGGCAGTTTTTAAGTTTGTTAAAAGCTTTGTATATATAGGTCCGATTTCATGGAATCATGTAGCAGTATACCAAGGTATTTATATACAGAAGTTCTTTTCAATTCAGTTCCATCCAAATGCTCTAATGCTATTATTTATTTATTTGGTTCTCTGCCTTAAATCTACCAGAAAATAAAACCATTGAGTTTTACTTGCACTTAACAATAGGCGAGTTAAACAGAGTATGCTGAATATTATCAAAATCTTTCTGCAAGGTATTTATAGCTACTGTACCAGCCTTGTTTGGGAAGTATATAATAGTGTCATCAACCAACAAAAGAATATTGGAAGCTGATGATACACTTCAAACAAGTCATTGACAATAAATAAGGAACAAAGGGGTCGCAGTACTGAAACCTGGAGCACTTCTTTACCATGGCAAAGTCAGGCAGTGTTCACCCACTTTAACACATTGTAGATGGGAAGACAAGTAGGCAGAGAACCAAGACAGAGCACCTAAGCCCAGACCTGAGATATTAATGTTGTGATCAACAGAGTCAGATGCTTTTGATAAATCCAAAATATTGCAGGAACTAAATTGCCCTGATCGGAAGCGGTAAAGATGTCATTAACAACCATGGATGCTGCGTATGTTGTATTATGCCCTTTCGAAAACCAGCTTGATGATTAGTCAGTATTTTATGTTTATCCAGATATTCTGTTAACTGCTCATAGACTAACTTTTCTAGTATTTTAGAGACAAGAGTCAAAATGGAAATAGGTCAATAACATCCAGGGTCCAGATTGTTACCACCTTTATAGATTGGCATGCTGCAAGCTGTTTTCCAATTGGTGGGAATTTTAGAAGTACTTACTGAAAAGTTAAACAGGTATGCTATGTATTTAGCTAATATGGGGCCCCAATCTTATAAAAAATAGGATCAATTGTGTCCTGGCCTGCTCCCTTTTATGTTTGCTTGCTGCAGTGCACAAGAAATATTTTGAGGTGGTAGAACATTGCAGAAGTGCGGCAGTGTTTGGTCAATCCAAGAATGCTTTCAGGGGTGCGCCCTTGGCCACCAATCAACAGGAAGCTGCCAATGATGGCAGCTTCAGAGCGAAAAGCCGGACTTGGAAAGAAATCTGCTGCTCCAGTCACGGACAGTTTCATCATTACAGCGGCAGATCTCTTCTCCCCAAGCAACCTGGCACATTCCAGCCATGTGCATTACAGTGCACTGTAATGTGCATGGCTGGACTTCGAACAACTCATTTGCTCAGTGTGCCTTTCCGGTGAAATAAATAAATGAGCCCCATCACGACTTTGCATAATTGGCGGCTTCTGCCACCCACCCCCAAAGCTGACATCGGGTGCCCAATCCCTATGTCGGCGCCCCTCCCACTATTGTGGCACACTGGGAGCCCACCCCAGTGTGTCAAGTAATTATCTTTTTCCGACACCGGGATGCCCTCCCGGTGTCGGGCCTCTTCTCCAGCCGACCTCTGGTGCCCAATCCCTGGATCGGCATTGATTCCCCCCAACTAGTCTGGCACACTGAGAGCCCACCGCAGTGTTCCACAATTTATTTTCATAGTATTTCACCTGTAAAAAGAAAACTGTCCCCCAAGGTCTTTTTTTTAAACCTACAGAAAAAGAAAATGGTCCTTCATCGTCCTCACCACCTGTCCCCATCCGACCCCCCTCTGCACCCCACCTCACCCTGCTTACCTCCGAATGCAAGCTGCGATCTTCTGTGGACCAGGAACACGTCTGTACTCTTCAAAAGCCGACCACAAACTGAAGAAATCACAGTAAGCCCTATAATGGCAATCAGTGGGGGTTCAACTCAGGTTGATATCTCAGCCATTTTGGGGATTTTTTGGTCCCAGATTTTCAACATGGGTTCTTGGAACCCCGCCTCATGAGGACTGGCACTGTCATTTCATTTCTCTGTTCGAAAGGTGATTTGCGGTCACTGTGCAGAATCACCTTCGGACCAATTAATGAAATCACAGTGCCACTGTTCATGAGGGAGGTCCCAAAAGGCCATGTTGAAAATTTGGTGAAATAATTCAAAAACATGACAGCGTTACAATTTACTCCATGTGCTTCTTAACTCCATGCTCATTTCTCCTATACCTGCTCATGTGTCTAGGCTGTACTACAGACCACAGCGTTGATAGGCCTGTTTACCTATTCTATGAACATTTTAATATATGATTACCTATTTTACTATATTTAATGTGCTGTATTTAAACTGTGTCTGTTTTGGGTTCTGTATTTATTGTACTCTAGATGTAGTCTGTCTTAAATGCTACCTAGAACAATGTAGTGTTTGTTCCTATTGTGAGTTCCACTTTGTGTACGTTTGCCCTCCAACTGCATATATACTGGAGCAATGGGAAGAAATTTTGGGACAGCCTGAAAGACTTCCTCAACAGCAATGTCAAATCAACACTGACAATGCTTACTCAAACGAAAAGATCACTATGGCCCCTTCAGAAATAGCAAATATCTTTAATCAGGCCTTCACCAATCTGAGCTCAGTCCCCCGACAAGGCACCTGTGGACAACGATGATGACCTCTCTGGACAGTATAACCAATCCTGCCCGGTCACGGATCTCATAACTTTTAGTTTAAGCGTGTTACTGTAAAGGAAACCTCTAATATGTTAAAAGGGTCCTGGGAAAAACAAGAATGGGTGGTGATATGGTAGACATGAAACTACTGGCCTTAGTGCTTGATGAACTAGAATTCCCAAAGATTTATAATCTGTCCTTACAACTCTCACAGTTCCCTGAAATCTGGAAAGCCACTATTGTTACTCCAGTACTTAAGTGGGGACCGCTCAATGTGGCCAACTATAAATGATCTCTGTCCTCCCCCCCCGTCCAAAGCATTGGAAAAAATAACATCTGACCAGTTAGTCTCCTACTTAAGTATAACCTGATGTGCAAACAGCAGCACAGCTTTAGGAAACTTCACAGCACCAGAACTGCTCTTGTTAGTATGCGCAACCATCTGCATATGGCCCTTGACAAAGGGCACATGGTTAGTGCCATCTACATAGACCTGACAAAACCTTCAGCCTCATAAACCACCCACTACTGCTGGACAAGCTCTCTGCCTGGGCCTCTCTTCCAGAACCCTAGCTTGGTTTCCGGTACTACCGCACTGGGTGGGCTTGGAAGCTCATAAATCCTCACGCCACCCACAAGACCTCTCCACCTACTGAATGCTTGAAACAAGTGTACCAGAGCAGCTCGTCTGGCCAAAGCCGAGCATTTCAACAACTCCCTCGGAAAAACTTAAATAATCTCCCCAAATTCTGAAAAGTCCTTCACTCCCTCTTCGGCTCCACCAACTGCAAATCCCACTCTGTTCCTAAATGTTAACAACTCCCTTCTCTCGGAACCAAGAGCAGTCTCTGCTGAGTTCAGCACATATTTCCCCACGTCTACAGTGCCGCTCCAAAGTCCACCTTATCAAAACTAGACACCCTTTTCAATGTTTTCTGCTGCTTTGCTCTTGATGCTCCTCCCTCACGCATCACTGCGATCTCTACCGGTCCCTGGCATTTCCATCCCTCGAAAACCGATGCATTATGCACTGTGCTACATTTGTCTCTAAGTTCTGGATAGGTGCCCTCCCATCTTACCTTTCCACCATGCTCTCCATATGCCCTTAGATCCCTCAAACTCCTGCCAACTGTAATCCCTCGGCAAGAGACCATGTGGCCAAGCAGCCTTCTCGCACCACTTCCTAAGCTATGGAATAAGCTCCTCTCCAAATTCACCACTCCTCCTCTGCCCACTCTCTTTCTACCGCCCTGGCAAATTACTTAACGGTAAATTGCTCCTGCACCTGACTCTGCCAGGCACTGCCCCTACTCCCCCATCTTGCCTGACCATTGGCACATAGCAAATGCTTCTGAGAAAGCTGGCTTATTTGGCCCTACCTACACACTTACTGAACCTCATACTTATTGTTATTGCTACTTGCTTCTTGTGAGTCTCGTCTGCAATTCTCAACTCTTGTAATCCTAACTATAGTAATTCATATATGTGTATTATGTGCCTATCTGTAACCTAGTTGTTCTATGATCTCGTCTATAACTCACACAAAATGTAACCTCCTGCTGCTCGTTTACTGTCAAATGTTCCTCACTTGCTAACCTGCATCCTATCACAAAATGTAACCTCATGCTGCTGTATTTTCTGTTTAAATGTTCCTCAATTGATAGTGTTATCAATCCTCTGTCTCCCCCCGATCGCACCAGGAGATTAGCATCTTGTTGCTCATTGTGCCTTTCCTGGTGAAACAATTCAATTAAAAATAAAATAAAAGGGATAAAGATTGATGGAGTGCTCTGAAATGCAAAAAGTGTTACAGTTGGGGTCCCACAGGAAATCAATACATGCCCGCTCCTCCTTTACTTTTCATTAACAAACTTCCAGAAGCCTGCCCTCTATCTAAGATGCTACTATATGCTGACAATGCAGTTATCTACAACAGTAGCTCACAATATGGGGAACTCTCAAGTGATCTCCAAAATAGCTTCAAGTCCTTGGAAGACTGGTTTGATAGCAGTAAACTTGTCCTAAATTATAAAAGACAATGCTGTTCACTGAGCATCACCACAAGAAAAGGGCTCTCCTTGGTTATCCAAATGCAGTTAGAGCTACGGTACCTTTGTCTGTAACTCCGATATGAAAACCGCCTGATGATGTGTTTTTTTTTTTGTTTGTTTATTATACTTTTTTAGCTGCCAGCCACCTGGTACCTCAGCCAGGTCACGGGCCCCTCGCTTCCCACCTCCATACTGGATGTGCCCCCCTGATACCCCTGGCTTCCCAGGGTGAGGCCATGGCCGCTGACCCCTATGCGACACCGCAGGCAGCCAGGGGATAGGTCAAGAAGGCCATCCTGGAGGCTGATTGAAGCCAAGGCTGGTTTCATCTGACGGCTGGCAGCTATGTTTTCTCCCTGTAAGCGGGGTGGGAATGTGCAATGATGCCAGCATCTGTCCCACCCCTCAGAGTCTTGTTGGTGCGGTTGCTGTGGTGCCCCAGGCCTCACGCGAGAGTCCATCAAGCAATGGTCACACATCGTACCCTCCCCTGGAGAAGGAGAGCAGTCCTGGGTTTCCGCACCTGATGTTGTTTAAATGACTAGATTACCCTTCTGTACTGTTTTATATGACTAAACACCCTTTGGTATTATGCCCAATTTCTCCACCGCTGTTTGTAACTCCAGTATCTGTAACTGACCAGACTCCACTTGAGCTGGTGTGTGCATATTTCTGTAAACTTGTTTCATAATCCTATATTGATGTGAAACCTTTGGAAAAGAGCATTTGTGCTCAAAGGTGTTATCAAATTTCTAATAAAATAAATACAAATTTAGAAGAATGAAGATGGAAGTTCTCAAGCATGCCTGGGGAAGAAAGAAATAATCTTTGGGGACATGAGATTGTTTTTTGAACATGACTTTGCTCAGGCTGTTAGTCAAAAAGGAAACAGGTGCTGGCCGTTCAGAAGGAGCTTCATAATAAAGGTGGCGGCCCTAGAATACCCTGCCTGACTCAGAATATTTACTTATAGAGCCAGCCCAGTGACGTGGAAGCCTGAGGGTGCTTATGTCTCACCTGCCACCATGCTGGCGACCGGGTTTAGTAACGGATCTGAGTCATTTGGAGGTCGACCAGGAGAGAAGGATTGAGCATCCCATAAGACAGTCTCCTCCAGGGACATAGGTTTGCTTGTTCTGCTGCAGTACTGACATGGGAGACTACAGGTGGCAGAGCAGCAAAGGGGATGGATGGGCACCTCCGGACTGGGATGCACAGATATCCTTGCGTCCGCTTAGTCCTCCCCACAAGGTATCCAAGGAGAGGGGAGAGAATAGTGAAAAACCTCGGCTGCTGCAAAACGACACTGCACTCTTCCGCAGGCTCTGCACTGCCTATTGGGCTGCCTACTGCTGCGTCTGTTACCTAGTCTCCTCTTGGGCCTGGGGAACCCAGTAGGCTCTGCCATGTGGGAAATCCGTGGAGGCAGATCAAGGCACTGGGGCTGTAAGCCCCGCATACAGAAGACAGGGCTAGGAGGAATAGCAAGGTGTGGGGGCCAGCCAGGGAGGAGGACAAAAAAAGGGTAATTTTCAGATACAGGATCCAAAATATGAAACCTAATCGAGGCAGCCTCCTTCCTTATGAAACAAGGAATACAGATTGACAAGACCCTACAACATCAACACATGCAGGAGCAGGAGAAAGAAAAGTAGCAGCGGGAGGGAACCAGGGTTCAAGATGATCTCACCCATGAAAAACTCTTGGGGCACAGCTCGGATCCAGACACCAAGCACAGACTCCATCACAATCAGAGGACTTGACGAGCAGCCAGTCTCCTTACAAGAACCTAATACCTGAAAATGTTGTTGTAAACAGTGCATGCCTTTTTTTCCCCAGACCATTGGCCTCTTCCTCTATACTGGTGGCTATAATTTGTAATTTACGATATGGTACTTTCACCTCCAGTACTATGAGGTAAGTGTTAAATGCCAGGCAGGATCCTTCTCATTTTTTCTTTAACATTATCTGGACACTGATATTAATAACCTGGGAAGGGGGATTGTGTTTCATTTATTGTAGCCTCTCTGCTGTGGCCAATAGAAGGCAAGCTAATTAGCACTATAAAATTGTGACTCGTAAGAAGCAGGGTGCAGACCCAGGAAAGTGTAGCTGTTGGTTTTCAGTTCCTGTTGCCTGAGACATTCCGACTCCACGGGTGCACCTTTCTGACATACAGAGAATGAAGCCGCTTTGGGAGGATCAAGTACAGTCGCATCTCTATTTTTCTTCTCCCACTCCTTTATTCCTACTATTGGTCTCCTCTCTCCCTGTTTGGCTGGACTTTCAGTGTCTCCGGTCCCGATCTCTTGGTTTGTTCACTTGAACTGCAGTGGCTCCCTGATATAGTGCCTTTCTGTCTCAATTTCCATAGCCTTAGCCAAGGGTGAGCAGCATGTAGCAATTATGGTGAGCCTCAAATACAAGGGAGGGGCAATATCATAGACTGACTCGCTCCCCTATGACAGTTTACTGAATTTGCATGGGGCCTTGGTCACTCTCCTCTGGGCAGGAGCTGAACTCTCTACACCTCTTTTTTCTTAAAGGGTTCCATCCTGATGACTCTGGCCTTTTATGTCTACATATGTGGATGCATTGATCCTTGAGCTTGAATAATGGCAGTGCTTTATCTGCGTGACACTGCTTGGCTGCCTGGTGAAGAGGAGTTCCACCTTTCTGTGATCTTATTATGAGCAACATTACTTGACCTCAGAGTGACAGGAGGCGCTGTAGTTGTCAGCTGCTGGGAAAGGTGGGGTCTTTATAATTGTATATGGCTGAGGCCAACAAGAATGACACACCAGGCAGTATTGCTTTCTGCAGGGTGCTCCATTCCAATTTCAATTAAAATTGTCCAGTATAATGACCCTCCCATTTTTGTTTTACCAAGCATACCAAAAGGTCTTTCAGTTTATCTCCCATTTTTGGGAGGCATATATTTGCTATATATTTGCTATATATATATATATATATTTTTTTTTTTTTCATTTTCCCCAATAATACTTTCAAAAAAGCCATTCATAGTCAGTGGTTGGGTGCACAACCTCCATTACTTCAGTTTCAATATCATCTTGCATATGAAACATTACCTCTCCGCCTTTTTCTTTATTTGTCCATACAGTATGTTTGGTAGCCACCAAGATAAACATCAGATTCAGATATGTTGGTTTTAAAGGGACACTGTTAACCTTTTGCATCATATTAATTCTGATTGAAAATTGAAAGTGTATGATTGTTCATGTTCTCTAAAACCTATATAAGTTGTTGGTTGTTTGATCTGGTTGCTTTTAGTAGAACTGAAATGCATATAGGAATGGTGCAATTTTACCAACATTTGTTTTGCTTCAAATCCTAGACCTACTTTTAATGCAGTTATCCTAAACATTAGGAACACCCACACAGTGCAGCCTCTCATGATTCAATAGTCTCCACTCTCCCATAGCATCATGAATGATTAGATTGTGTCAAGGATGCGCCCAAGGCCAGGAATGGTGTAGTGGATGTTGATTAAAGAAAGTAAACACATTTTTCTGTGGTAACACCAGCATGGTGGGTAGTCTGTGTTTATGTTCATCATGCGTCACTAGCATGAAGTGAACATTTTGCTATGTACAGGGTTTTGAGAAGTGTGTCACGGTGGTCCAGTGCAGCAGACTCTACAAGGGGCTTGACCAGTAATCAGCAAGCCTGATTATGACACTGTTCAGACATGAGATTGCATGGACTTCAAAACAATGTGCCGACAAACACATTCATAAATCAGTTCTTTCAGCAAGCACAGCCAATCTCAACATGTGCTCTGAGCCCCTGTCCACACTGCAGCCTGAAAACCCTTCTGTAGCGTTACGAGGTGCCTAAACGCATTGGTAACTGCGTGCGTTTACACTGATAACGTTGGGAGGCGTTTCGTAACGATAATGGTTTCCACACGGTTATGAAACCGGTCCACCCTGGGACCGTTACAGCTGTTAGTGTGGACTGCCTGCTGGTCCCCTGCAGGAGCACGAACGCAAGCTGCATTAGATCGGGCGCCAGAAGCGGTCGCCCGATCCCGATGAGTGGACCGGCAGTGCCGGGTCCCGTAAACAGACACTGCCAGGTGTGGACGACTGCACCACTCCACGCCTGTAACGGATTGCATCCGTTATCGGCGCAAGCGGTGTAGTGTGGACGGACTGAGCCTGCCTGCCCCTTCCTCATCAACATTACAGCAATGGAAATTAAAACAGCTTGTTAAATATTGGTTGCCTATTAAACTGGAGTATAAGTTTATCTCCTTCAAAATGCAACAACTTGCTCATTTAAATACTTAGCATTTAAACATTTTCTTGCTATTAGCTTCAGTTGAGCAGGTACTCTCTTTCAAGAAAGATTCATACCTCATAAATGTCACCCTTTCCAGCAAAGAATCTCCTAAAAGATTTAAATTGTTTTTAACCTCTTAACAACTCATTGTACCCAATAGCTCCGTATGAAGTCCGAACGATCCATTGATTCCCCTGATACAAAATGGCCACCCGAGTATAATGAGTTAAGACACTATCTGATAAGCACTGTTTCAGACACGGTTTACTATAGCTGAAGACATCTGTAAAGAACTGTTATCTTTTGTTACTAATTTTACTATGCTTTTTGGAAAATATTTATATTGAGCTACAGCAAACACACATTCTGTATTCACCATCCTCATGGCCTCAATATTCAAAATAAATACTGCAATCTAATATATTATAGAACAATAAAGAAACTGTGTCAGTCTTGGATACGTGGAATACAGTTAAGTTCAGTTTACAGTAGAGTTCCTTTAAATATGTATCCTATATTTTATATCCTGGTAGCACAGGGAGATGCTACATCTCATTCTCATAGGGATCTTCATTTTACAAATGTTTGCACTGTATTTACTCAGGATGTCCCAGATTAGATGCACTATCTTGTTTCCAGTGGAGTCATGATTTTAAAATGTTTATAATGTATTTATTCAGGGTAGCCTAGTCCAGATGTAAAATATTGTTTAAGCATGCTCTGATTTTACACAGTGCAGCATAATATTGTGTCAATGTACAGCCTCACTGAAAAAGGATGCCACATATTCTGTGAACTATCCAGGCTAAATATATAGCATTCATCGGGCATATTCTAGGAAAAACATTGTAAAATGTGTAAAGGAAGACCACATTAAAGCTGCATCTCAGCAGATCTGCATTGTGCAAATTCATTAGAAATAATAGGTAAAAGCATGACCCCACTCACTGTAAGTGATATTTTACAGGATATGCCAGTTGAGATTCGATGTATCAAATCCCAACTGGCATGTCCTGTAAAATCAATATTTCTAATGGTTTAAATGATTTATCCAAATGAAATAAATATTTTAAATATCGACTTGGCTAGTCTTTCCTCCTAGGTCTTATCTTGTATGCCCTGCACCATTGTAGTTGCCCTCCACTGTATCCTCCACCTTGTCCATGTTTTTCTCAGATGAGGCCTCTAGAAGTGGATGCAGTATTCCAGGTGCGATCTCATGAGTGTCTTGTACAGGGGCAAGATGACTTCCTCTTTATACTCCTGATACCTCTCCTGTGCATCCAAGCATCTGGCTAGCCTTTCCAGCCACCTTATCACACTGCCTAGTTTCTCTTGGAGTTATCATCTCGCAGGACCCAAGTCCCTTTCCTGCTTTGTGACTGTCAGTACTTCCCCAGTAGTTTGTACTTTGCCCCTGGGTTCTTGCGCCCTATCTGCATGATCCTGCACTTCATAGTCATTGAATCCCAGCTGCCATTCTTCAGACCATTTCTCCGTTTTTTTAATTGTGTTTATGCCCGTTTTTCCCTGAATCCCCATGCGTGGCTGTGCGTGCGCCTGTGGAAGCACGCACATGCTGTGGTTCTAGGATCCTCCCTGAGGCTGTGCAGTTTTTAATCAGCCTTTTATGGAGGATGGTGTCAAAGACTTTCTGAAGTCCAGATAGGCCACATCCACTGACCTCCCTGGTCCTGCCGTAGTTACCCAGTCATGCAGTAGATTAATACAGTGAGTTAGTGCAAACAGTGCTTATCCAAAATCCAGTAAAAGTTAGGCTTAGATGTATAAGTAAATAAATGCCATATAATGACTCCACCAAGCCACAGTGACGAAAATTTCACCGTAGTCCTTCACGTTGACGTAATCCGCTGACAACACCAACACGTCCCAACAATGACCTGCAGTATACTGACACCAGCCGCCACACTCAACTGTTATCAGCTGTCGTGTGTGTGTGTATGTGTATGTATATGTATGTGTGTGTGTGTGTATATGTCTGAAGACAGTGCACTGCTATGTTATACTATAATATATATGTATTTGTATTAGTCAGGGTGTGTATCACAACAATTAGGAAGTGTAGTTAGGATGCTCTTCAGTTAGTGCAAAAGTGCTAGTCTACATTTCCCCACTATCTAGATCAGTTTTCAGCCTTCTGCATGTCATTGCTTATTTAACTGAAGTATCTAGTGGAAACTCCCCACCCTCTGATGTCCCTCAGAGCCTGAAAAGAAGAAAATGATCACTTGATGTCTTTTCTTTTAATCTGTAAACGTGTGTAGATGGTGCACTGCTATGTTATACTCACTGGAATATATATGTATATGTATTAGTGTGTGTGTGTGTATCACAACAATTAGAAAGTGAAGTTAAGTGATGCAGTGGTTAGGTGCAAAATTGCTAGTCTGCATTCCCCTGCTGTCTAGATCAGTTTCAGCCATATGCATGTCATTTCTGATTTAAATGAGTCTGCTGCTGCCCCGCTGTAACTGCGCCCCATGTCCATCCCGATTAGTCTTCTGGCAAGGATCTATTCCTAGACCTAGTACATCAATATCAGCAGCGAACTTCTGGCACTGACAAATGCTTGTTTACTTTTAAAAGAAAAAGTGAATCAGAATCAAAAATAGCTACATCAACAATCTTTACAAAATGTGAGCAATCGTAACGTGTGTTTTCTAATCTAGGGACAATCTGAGGCCTAAGGGGTGTGCAGTATCCCTTTAAGCCATGGTTCACGTATAGTCAATATAGCTGGGGCACATATAGGCAGCCATACCTTCAAGTTTAATTTGTTTGCAAGGATGCTGCATACATCACAGTCGGTGTCAGTGACTCAGCAGGTAGCATGCTTGTCTCTGAGACCAGAAGATCACAAGGTTATGGGTTCTAGCTCCACACTAGGTACTTGGGGTGATACCCGTAACTGACATTACAGTGCAGTATGAGGCGGTACTGAACAATTTGAGTTGCTGTCCTTCAGATGAGATGATAAATGAGGCCCCTTCTGCCCTTCTCTGGTCACTGTACATGAGAAAATTAAACACCCTTTGTCACCTATCAAAGAAGAGTAGTAGGATTTATTGGGTAAAATAAACAAATATAACCAATTAAAAGAGAGAAACATATCAGAAACAAAACTAATAAAGCATCCATGAAAACATTAACAGAATTTAGATGGGCATATGAAGGAACAAAAACTGGGAAACTAAACAGGCCCTACAATGTTAGTTAGTTCGTGGATTTTGGTAACCAGGTAGGCTCCATGAGACAAGATGTCCTTTTTCAGGGCAACCAGGAATTAAAGACAGTATAACAGGCAAACTTAATACAATTAATATACAGGATTTACAATAAACAAGGACATATGCAGAAGTCAGATATTAGTTATAGGCAGAAAACACAGATTGTTGCATTGGCAATCTAGACACTTGACAGCACTAGCAGGAGAAAACCAGGTAAAACAGTAGCTTGCTAAGAGTGACAGTCACAAGGACTACTCCTCTAAATCGGTTCCTTGAGGAGGATTTGAAGGATATACAAGTGCAGAGAAAGGTACAAATCAGGCTTTCCCAGTTTTGTTAGTAATTTCAATCATGTTAATTAACCCTTTCCAGTAGATGTTAAAAGTTTTCTGTTTTAAAATCTCATTAATACAAAAATGTTCATGTTATTTCATTCATTACTTTTTTTCTGTGCCTCCTCAGCTCTGGTTTGCGGATTTACCAGCTTTTTCAGTCTGGATAAAATGGATTTTGATGTAGCTGAGGGTGGAGTTTTTTCTTATTTGGTTTACCTTGTTCTTTCTGTGCAGTGTGACCTACTTACCCCATAGGGAAGCTGACGTTAGGATGTAGTCATCGACTTGAACATGTCTCAACATGGACACACAATATGCAGTGCAGCGCATCCTCCTTCTCAGAGTCCCATGCCCTCTGCCATCCATACATCTATGCAGTAGTGCAGCAGGACTTGGCACCTCCCAGGAAGAGAGCATCCCCTAAGATGCTAGATGCTCCCAGTGTGCCCCGACCCAGGCTCCTTACCAAACCCATGTTGCCGGCATCGCGGTGATAACTTACTGTAAGGAAAGGGATCCGGTCTATTGTCCTTGTGCTGCAATGAAAATTATCACCTATTCTTCCAAATACACCACTTAAAATGTCCGAATTACACATAAAGTACTGGGATGCTATTTTTCCAGTCCCTTGAGTGACCTTTGCACAGTGTTTCATAGGTAATTGTTCAGAAGATCTGTTCTTCCAGTGCACTGCCACTAAATTCAAAAATGGTGATATACAGTTTACAGATGAAAAATAAATGTTCCATGGTGTTAAATTGTAGGCCACAGGCTCCCCATAAACAAAATCGGTCTTCTATAGATGTACATTTGTAAACATGTCTCAAACTCAGTTTATCATGGCTGCAAAGCCATAGTATATTCCACATTTTCTTTGGGACCCTCTTACCAGTGAGTTAGTTAACAGTGTCCTGCTTACAATTCCCAGGGAACATAACAAACACCTAGAAACAGGAAAGTGACTTCTCAGCACATTCAGGTAACCGCTTTTCCTGTGAAAAACTCACATCTGCAATATCTCCAGATGCCAGGTTTAAATGTTTTGACAAACCTCTGTTAAATACAGTGGTAATTACAGGCAATCTAATTTTGTGCATATTATAGTTTTCTTTCCCAGTTCTCCATAAACCAAGCACAGAGAATGGTCATCCACATTTGGAATTCAGTCAGACAACTTGGAGAAATTGCTTAAAAAGGAGCAAAGAAAAGCACTGCAGGGTTTGTCATTGCCTCTTGAGAACTTGGATGGTTCAGGATGCCCTTCCTATATTTATTATTTCTTTAACTTGGATCGTCCTCTTTGACATCTTCACAGATTCAAATAAAAAGGAAAGGACGAACTCCACTGAATCTAGTTCTTTCTTTCAAATTTAGCTTATTTTCAAACCACCCAAAATACCGGGCAACAGTTTTGTGGCGTTGCCACTTCATCAGGCCCACTGTGTTGACAATCTGTAAAGTTAAACAAAATTATTTTAGTCCATTATAGTACATAAATATTTTATATCATCATACAATAAATTCCTACATATCAGTCGGAATCTCTCTAGTTCAAGAAGAAGAAACCTTTCCCATAATATAACTTAAAAGATCCCATATTCCATTATTCTTTGAAGAGAAGTGTCTACATAGAAACATAGAAGTTGATGGCAGATAAGGACCAAAGGCCCATCTAGTCTGCCCATTTCTTTTCTACCTTATAAATGTGCCATCGCCTTTGCTCTGTCAGTGGCCTATCTATTCATACTCATTTGTATTGCTCCCTTATGCCTATCCCATGCCTGTTTGAAGCCCTGCACTGTATTCATAGCCACCACTTCTTGGTGAGGCCATTCCATGCATCCACCACCCTTTCTGTGAAAAAGAATTTCCTCACATTCCCCTTAATCGGCCCCCTCTAATCTCATGCTGTGTCCTCTTGTTCTGCTATTTTTCTTATATTTAAACATGTTAGACTCTTTCACCTTGTTAATGCCCTTAAGATGTTTGAGTGCCTCGATCATATCACCTCTCCCTCCTTTGCTCAAGGGTATACATATTGAGCTCTGTTAATCTGTCCTCATATGTCTTCTGATGCAGTCCCTGCACCATTTTGGTTGCCCTTCTCTGGACTGCCTCAATTTGGTTAATGTCCTTGTGAAGGTGTAGCCTCCAATACTGCAGAGTACTCCAGATGGGGCCTAACCAGTGTCTTGTAAAGAGGGATTATTACCTCCTCTTAAGACTTGTGATACCCCTACTAATACACCTAACACCCCCTAGCCTACCTACTGTTTTAGAGGTCTGCTTGGATGATTTCAGGTCATCAGTGATGATGATGCCCAAGTCTCTTTCTTCCTTTGTGACTGCTAGCAACTCCCCTCCCAGCCTATAGGTGGCTTCAGGGTTTCTCTTCCCTATGTGCATGATCTTGCACTTCTTTGCATTAAATCCCAGTTGCCACTCTTCTGACCATTTTGCTAGTTTATCCAGATCTCTTCTCATTCTGCCCACCCCATCTGGATCATCTACTCTGTTGCAGATCTTGGTGTCATCTGCAAACAGACAAGCCTTACCCTCTAGTCCATCTGCAAGGTCACTAATGAAGATGTTGAAGAGGACTGCCCCAGGACTGATCCCTGAGGTACCCCACTTGTGACTTGCATCTCTTCTAACTGTATACCATTTACCACCACTCTCTGCTTTCTGCCTGTCAACCAGTTTGCCACCCAGTTGACCAACTTCTGACCCACCCGAGCCTACCCAGCTTACTTATCAATCTTCTATGGAACAGTGTCAAAAGCTTTGCTGAGGTCGAGGTAAGTGACATCAACTGCTCCCCTTGGTCCATCACTCTGGTTACGAGTCAAAGAAATCTATGAGATTAGTTTGACAGGACCTTCCTTTGTAAACCCATGCTGTCTTGGATCCTGTGCCCCTATGGATTCCAGGTGTTGCACTATCCTTTCCTTAAGGAGTGCCTCCATAATCTTGCCCACTACTGAGGTAAGACTGACTGGTCTGTAGTTCCTGCCTCCTCCCTGCTACCACTCTTGTGGAGTGGGATCACATGAGCCCTTCTCCAGTCTTCTGGGACCTCTCCTGTGCTCAGAGACTCACTAAACAGTTCTGCTAATGGCTCTGCTAGTTCCACCCTTAGCTCTTTAAGTACCCTGGGATGTATGCCATCAGGTCCCATTGCCTTATCCACCCTGAGCTTAGCAAGCTCTTGTAGGACCCTTTCTTTTGTGAAGGGAGTAGTGCTCACCTCCTCCCCCCGTGTCCATGGTGCTGAGCTGTGGGCCTGCCCTACCTTCTCTTCAGTAAATACTGAGCAAAAGTATCTATTTAGGCTAGATGCTTTTACAGGGTCCTCCTCCTCACATGTTCCCTTTTCTCCATTAAGCTTAGCAATACCCCCTCTGGACTTTCTCCTTTCACTAATGTATCTATAGAAAGTCTTGTCACCTTCTTTTACTGTTAGTGCTAGTGTTTCCTCAGTTTGAACTTTGCCTTACTGCCTTCCCTGCTTCCCTTAGGGCAGTTTGGTATGCCTCCCTATCTTCATCCCGCTGTGTTCCCTTATATTTCCTGAAGGCCAGCCTTTGGCTCTGACCTTTTCTGCTCCAGACTACTCCTGGGTACCTCTAAAATGGGTATCTTTTAAACCCTCTATCACTTAGTAAATTATAATTTTATTACTTTTAATCAGTTTCTCAAACGCAAGGCAATACAGAAACTTATGTAACTGTCTCTATAAGACCAAAACATTTTTTGCTTCTCTTATCTCTAGGATGTTTCTTTTCTTAATAATTATTTAATTATTTGCAAAGCCTCACGTATATTATTATATAAGGCTGTACCTTCTATTTATATCTCTTCCTAGTAATTTTCTCCTTGTTATTATAAGTGCTAATCCAATGCCTGCAAGAAGAAGAAAGCGCTTTGACCAACACATTCATTATATCCAGTGACTTTCCTTTCTAAGTCCAACCCTATTATTTATATTTGTAACTCGCCTTGTAAGAATCATGTTTTCCGGCAGGCCCGGTGGCGCTGAGGTTGAGG